>JBBIGA010155660.1:0-38301 GCA_037576975.1 Alestes dentex | reverse complement strand
TGCTCTTCTATGTCTTTTTTCGTGCTCTCTCTCTCTCTCTCTCTCTCTCTCTCTCTCTCTCTCTCTCTCTCTCTCACTTTCTCCCTTTTCTTCACCGACCTTTCACTGTGAAAGACCAGCTCTTAATCTCTGCAAGGCCGACTGCTGCGTGTTCAGTTTTGTCATAGAAAGTGTCCAGGCTCAAATGTGCTTTTAGTTAAGAACTCATTCAAAGAACCAATAAGCCTCTAAGAGACAGGTCACAGCAAGGGCATTGGGTGTGTATGCCACAGCGATTATGAGACACACCCTATCATGCGGCTTCGCCCATGTGTGGCCCAGCAGCGTCCACTGTGTTTCCTCGTGGCCGTTTTGTGCCCTCGCAGCTGAACAGGAAGTGAGCTGCTCATCTCTGAACTCAGCAAACTGCAGCCAGATCACAAGTCTGGCCCCTGCCCGTGCCGAACTGAACAGCACATGGAAAGAAGAAAAGATTTGAAAGAAAAATTCCACCCGTTTTTCAGGCTAACCTGCCCCATCTGTATACGACTGGACAGGAAAATCATTCTGACACATTCCCTTGTTCCTAAAACAGAACAGAAAGTCTGCTGATGTGAACGTCTCTTATAAAAGGGCAGCTGTTTGAAAAAGTGTGACTATATAATGCACATTTGAAACTACACTGTACAAAATTACAGTTATTATTCGGGCCGCCTTGATATTTGTAGTTTACTGTGTGTCTAATAGTAAGTTAACGGAACAAAGTAACTTATTGTTTGAAGATCAGTAGGGCTCTTTGTAGGGCCAGCACAGCATTTTCCTTCTTACTCAGAATCCAATTGCCCCTAGGTGTGACTGTGTACCTGCCCTGTGATGACTGGTGACCTGTTCAGGGTGTCTCCTCCCCTTTTGACCTTTGGGTGCTAGGATAGGTTTCAGCACCCCCTGAAAATAGGCAGTCAGACTACAGTGAATCAGAGTCTAATATTTCTTGTTTATGAACTGTGAGGTCAACTTGCCCTCCCACATCATGCATTGACACCACTGCCAGAATGCTAACCTCCATTCTGGTGTGGATTTCCTCAAGTTTGGAGCATTGGCCTGAGCGTTTTTGCCCAAGGAGAGGTGGTGGTGTGCATATAATATGATTGTATACTAACATTTTGCCCTTGCCCTGTTATGCACGATGACATGACTAAAACTCAGAAGCCCACTAAAACTCAGAAGCGCACCAGAGGCTGCCCACCTGTTCAAGAGTCCCAACATTTTTATCAGGCAAACAAGAATTTTATATTTTAGATGAAATGAGGAAGTTAGAAACTAACAAAGTAAAAAAAGGTCAATTGTGATTTCAGGTTGACTTTATTCAAACTTTATACACCAAAAGTTTGTAGACACTTACTTATTCAGCGTTTCCTCTGAAATCAAAGATAACAATAGGGAGTGTGCAACGCCATTTGCTGCAGTAACATCATCTACTATTCTGGGAATGGATTAAATTCTAGATGCTGGAACTTTGAGGATTTGATTGCATTGAGCCATGAGAGTGTCAGTGAGGTCAGGTCCTAAAATTGAATGATTAGTTCTGCACTCCAACTCATCCCAGAGGTATTAGATGGAGCTCCATTACTCCAGAGAACATAGTTCTATTGCTCCACACCCCAGTGCAGGGGGTTGGCGTGTGTGTAGTTGTGTGTGTGTGTGTGTGTGTTGGGGGAGATTAGCATTCGGCCTGGTGATCCCTGCGTGTAGCAGCCCCAGAGTGTCCCATTCTTTTTTTGCATTGCTTTTGTATGCAGGTCATACAAGCTGATGTCAGCTAAGGGTGCATCTTAAAATAGTTGAATTCAAAGGTCTACCAGAACACTTATACATACATAGTGTACGTTCTGTGGTCCATGCAGACACACACTCTCACTTCAAATATATTTAAACCTGCGTGTATTTTTTTAATAGCTATATCTGCAAATTTGAAGTTTGAGTAATCGGAGTGTTTGGTAATTAGGCCCCACGTTAGACATGCACATACACCTGGGTATTAAAATGAGAGCAAATCAAATTAGCTCAATAATTATATGCTCCCTGAAAGCACTGCAATTATCCGGAAAATATTAAAAGCATGTGGCATTCACATTTTTTGATCGTTATCGCCTGACTCGGTCCCACTATATTACCAGTGAAATATTGCTCTCTTACCCTAAACCTAACAAGATAATGAACACATAAGCAGGCAGTGGCTTCTCAGTGCCAGAGGTTGAGCAGAGACGAGGTCATTACAGACCTTCAAAAGGCTGGGTTAACGCTGCAGTGTGGCATGAGACCTGTGTGAAAAAGGTAAAGGGGCTAACTTCTACCTCAACCCCCCACTTCACATCCCAATTGAGCACTTAATTCTGTTAGAGGAGGTCCAAACCTCCACCTTTACCTCAGGGGAAAATGACTCATGCAGATGCTAATGGCCTAGACTTAGCCTAGCCTAGCAGATCCACTCCTGAGTACTAACTTAATTTTTAATACAGAAAGTAAGATCTACAGACTTCTCTTTTCCAGTGAACATGCAGGCTAAATGAGTAAACAGTTATGCTTCATTAGTATTTTTTGTTTTCATAATATAAATGAAAATGGTCAGTTTCCTACAATTCATTCCTACTGATTTATTCTTTGTGGATTATTCACAGAATGTAGAAGACAGATAGTTTCCTCAAATTACGTAAAAAAAAAGTACAAAAAAGACAAAATGTAGGAATTTCACAGTTTTACAGTAGAATAAAAAATATTATAAAAACATTACATTCGTATTATAAGCATTAACATTCGAAAGCCCTTAGAAACTACAAATCCATCACCTTTCTAAGTAACTGAGTAAGTGTAAAGAGTGAATACCAGCCGGTATACATTTACTGAGATCATTTTATAATACCCTGCAAGCAGACAATGGGGGAATGTTTCTGAGAGCGGATCAGGTTTATTGTGGTTGTCAGTGTTGGGGAACCCAGTGTGGATTATGAGTGCAGAGTCTTTCCATACCATCGGTATTCGAACAGAAAGTGCTTTGATGCCTTCGGATGAGGGAGAAATAGCCTGAGAGCCTGAGATTTAAAGGCACAGTAGAGACGAGAGGAGCTGAAAGAATAGCTGAGTTGAACTGCAAGCACTGAGCTTCGCTGAAGCTCAACTTATTTCTGCATCTGCAATTCAAATTGAGAAAGGTATGGATGATCTCACAAACAGAACATATAGCACCTTCACGCACAGTCACACACACATAGCACATAGTCAGTGGTCAAGAAATGAGGTCATACATATGTCTAACAATGTTTATGTAAATATATATATTAAAAGACCTGCAAAACAGCTTCGATCCATCAAAGCATGGAGTTCACCAGACCTCTGAAAGTGTGCTGCATCAGCTTTACATTCTTTAGGTTCCAAGGTGTGGCCTCTATGGATCTGACTAGTTCAAAGTAACATCCACATAAAATGTTTCTAGCAGAACATTGACCAGAGCATCACACTGTATTCACCCTCCTGCCTTCTTCCCATAGTGTATCTTGGTACCATCTCTTCCATTCATGTGAATGCTACTTTGCCCTGTACTACCTACCTAAACATTGTTGCAGACCACGTACACCCCTTCATGACAACAGTATTCTCTAATGGCAGTGGCCTCTATCAGCAGCATAATATGTCCTGCCATACAGCAAAAGGTCTTCAGGAATAGTTCTTCAGGAACCTGACAAAGAGTTCAAGGTGTTGACCTGGCCTCCAAATTCCCCAGATCTGAGTCTGATTGAACTAATCAAATCCATAGCGACCCCACCTCACATTTTACAAGACATCTGCTGCTTGGTGCAAGATAAGAAAGCACCCCTATAAAGATCTTGCAGAGTCCATGGTTTGATGGTTCAGAGCTATTTTGGTAGCATGAGGTGGACCTACACAATATTAGACAGGTGCTTTTTATGTTATAGCTGTTCAGGGTAAAGCAGACCAATAGAAATGATCCAAAAGCTTATTTCATTATTCTATAGTGAAAGATAAATTGTACAGTTCTTATATAGTTACTTGTTTGGAGATAAATGGTTTTGTTTCTGACCGTGATAATATGTAAATGTGCAAAATAATAACTATACGTCCCACATGTATAAAATACAACTGGGACACTTTGTGCTATAGGTACTGACTTATGATCAATGATTTTTCTTGTTTTCCTGCAAACCAGAAATTGTACAAAAACCATAAACTTCGATCAAAGAGCAGCAGCACAGGAAATTCTTTCAACTTCTCGTTTTAGCCTTTTAGTCAGCCGATAGAACAGAATGTTTGATTTGTTGTTTCAGAAGAATCCTGTTCTCTTACTGCGCTAGAAAAACAAACCGCGACCTTAATGAACCCGGCGCATGCAGAGTTCAGCGGGGCCCTGAATGAGGAACAGCAGACTGCCAGTTCATTTATATCTGGCAATCTCAAAAGAAATGCAGCTCTGGATAAAGATACGTAAGTACATAGAGACTAACTTTGTTGCATTTCAGAAATATGAGGTTTTGTTCTAGCAGTGACAATGTTCTCCAAAGTGACACTGTCAATGGAAAACGATTTCTCTCAGAAACAAAAACTAACATCCCTAACTCAGGGGAATGGCTGGACAAAAACTCTGATTTACACAATTCTCCAGTTACCCCAGATGTACATGATGAGCCATGACATGCTGGGAGTTCTATTTTGCTTCTTTAGTTTAGTGCTGGAGCTACACGGCTAATGCTGCTAAAAAGACATCAATAGTCACACAAATCTTTTTTGTAAATGCGCCCACAAATTCTCAACCCACTGAAACTACACCCAGCTTTTGACTGAGGGTGGTGGAGAATTGTGGATATGGTTTAAGACAAAGCATGACCCACAATAAGCTATAAAAATGAACAAATCTATACAGTGTAGCTGAATGCTGCGGGCAGCCGACAATTAAATCTGGGCTTTCTCCTCCTGTGATAGTTATTCCATTGAAACTTGGTGACTAATCTGTAAAATCTTGTCAAGTTTGGCACAGTGATTTCATTCATCTCCACCACAGGAGCCATTGTGGTGTGCAATCAGTGAGGAAGAGGGCATGTGATGCACGCAGTAATGGAAAGGTTACCCTGCTTATAACTGCCAGTGGCTACAGAGGGGGTTTCTTTAAGCTTGTTGTCCGCTATGATATCACAGTGGTCCTGTGAATCCGAAACTTCCAAATAACACAGAATCTAAAATAGCGTGTAAAATTTGTCTTAAAAAGCAGCGATTTCCTAATCTGGAATAAACTGTAGAAAAAAGCAACATCATGTTTTTGAATGTCCTGTGACCCTTCATGTCATTTCATGTGATTTAAATGCAAATTTGTGTGTCCATTTCAATTTTGTGAAATGTTGCTCTGTCAAATTGTCTGAAAAAAATATATATATTTTTTTGTGATATTTCAAGTCTTGTGTTTCCAGTACTAATTTTTTGGTTCACAATTTGTGCATTAAGCAGGGGGAATAGAAACCCACATAGTAAGTTATACTGTGCTCTAAACCACATTGTGCAGTCTGTGTGACCTTAATGAAGACCTGAGCGGGCTATGGGAACTTCTGAGGCTAATTTATAGAAATCTGTGTGTGTGTGTGTGTGTATATGTGTATATACACACACACACACTACCACTAGTCATTACTGTGTTCCTTCCTCTGTACGGTTAATCTTCCTTCTAAACTTGTTCTGCTTGCTTTTTAATTGTCTGTTGTGTCTGTTGTGTTATAAACATAAACACAAACCGAACTGAACTGTGTGTGTAAGTGATGTGTGGGTACAGTGTGTTGTGCATTCCACTCATTACATTCTTCACACGAGTCTCTCGCCTCCCCTCTGACTGGTGACAGGTGGCCTTGTGCATTCATCAGGAACCTCAAATCCCAGCAGGGTGCATCGCTCAGAAACACACACACACACACACACACACACACACACACACACACACACACACACACACAATTTTCCATTCCTGTCTTGCACTTAAAATCTTCCATATAGTGGAACTCTTCCATTGTCACCCACCACACCCACACACACATACTCACAATGTTCTGTCTCTGCCTCACTACCTAAAATCTTCCATTTTGAGCAACTGTGTGTGTTTATGTGTGTGTGTATATATGTGTGTGTGTGTGTGTGTGTGTGTGTGTGTGTGTGTGTGTCTGTATTCATCACTGCTGCCGGAATGAAAGAAATGGTTCTTAAAAACCCAATTCACTGGTAGTAAATACAAAAGTAACTGGAAGCAGATATGAAATGAATAAAATGTAGATGCTTTTATTGGAGAATTCATTGGGTGGTATTTTGTAATTCTTTTTAAAAATGAAAATAAATGACCACATATAATTACTTACACATTATAATAATTTCTTTTGAATCATAGTTCTATCATCAAACGGGTAATTCTGTTACATTATGGAAACGATTCATGGTGAATTAAAAAAATATCTTTTTACATACATAACCGTAACCACTAATGTGTAATATAATCTATATGTTACTGTTAACATGTAAGTATAAGTTTAACCCTAACCTCAGTAACCCAGAGGGAAGTGCTTTCAGTTTTAAAACATAACACTGCAAAATGAGTGCCGATTTGATTTGATGTAAATGCCATCTAAAATATAGACTGGTCTATTTTCAGTGAAAGTTGAGTCTGTTTTACTAAAATGTCAGACACTTTTAGTCGATGTAAGTTCAGACTGGGCCCATTTTCTTGGCCTTGTAGGTTAGACCTGGTTTCTAGACCTATTTTTCCTAATAAGTCAAAACATTTTTAGCCCTCTATATGGATGAAAACAGACAGCATTCGGAGTGGAATTGTCACTTTGCATCCTCCCTCCTGGACTCCGTTTTAGATGTAGCGGGGCGTGTGGAGCATTGCCCGAGCACACAGAAGAGGGGCACAGAAAAGCCTTCAGCAACACACACATTGCTCTCTTTATCCTCAGCACACTGGGCCATTGATCCTGACTCCATGTCGCATCGCCTCACAGTTCGGCACAGCTTAATGCTGCGATGCTTTTAAAATATGAGGGAGAATAAAGAGATTACACTTAATATCCATTCGCAGCAAAACTGATGACCTAATTTGCAGCTAAATATTACTGAGAAAGTCTTTGGTTTCGGAACGCTCTTGAGACAAAGTGTTTCGTGGATTGATTTCTCAGCTGCTTTCAAGACTTCAGAGGGAGCAGAGTGGCTCCTCGAAAGCTCAAAGGATCTCTTGGAATAACAAATCACAAGAACATGTTCCTCATTCTGTCTGAAATGAGTTTATTAGTTTAAAGAATTTGTGTCAAGGGAATCATTCCTGCACGTTTTATTTGTGCTACCGACTGCACCCATTAACACAGGCCTCACGTAAAGGCCCAGTTTATGTCCAAGTTTCGGCATTAAATGAACAGTCACTTGTAAACTGTGTTCATGGCGTCAATAATCCATTCATTAATAATGTTAATTGATTCACCCCCTTAGGTCAGCTTTACTCAATGAAACCTTCACTTTAGTAGCCTGAAATGTACTTGAAACGAAATAGTTGTATAATACAAGCAAGAACATTTAAAAATCACCCGTTTGTGAAACACGCTGCATGAAACAGCCAATCAGAATGCAGGCAAAGCAACATGCGATCACATGTGAACCACAAGCTAGCTTACCGGTTTCCACCAGACTGGATCAAAATACAAGAAAATAAAACAGAAGATGGTTTATTTGACAGAAGAAAGGAAAAGGAGATGCTCTTGATCAGCCATAGACAAGGTTAGTGTAAATGGCTACACAATATGGGTTTGCAGTCATTTGTTAAATGTTAGCATACATGTTTGGAATAGCATTTATTTATATTTCATTGTTTAGAATCCCCCAGCCCCCCTTCTGGAACTGTAATGTAACATACCATTTCTGTGACAGGCAGAAAATGGTCTGGTTAGGAGAAACAGTTTAAATTAACTGGCCAAGGGCAAAAGAAGAGCCACAAACGTTCGTTTTTCAATTTTGTCACTGTCCTGAGCCACGGCAACAAACACGTTTCAAACATAGTGCTTCTATAAGGAAATGAACTAGCCAGCTAATGCTAAGAGTGCAAAACAGCATCTGTTCGGCTTTCTTGATAGTAATTTGTAATTTGAAAATACAAAGATACATGCAAAATTATTTATAACGCTGCTTAAGGCATTCAGAAGATGCCTTTGGCAGAATTTGCAATAAGATTTACAATGAGAGAAACAGTAGAGTGAGCTCATTTCCTACATCTCTAACTTCAGAATGAAATCATATGAAAAAAACGCAAGAGACAACGAGCCGTGTCGCTCCAGTAGAGTAAGATCATTTCCATGCCCGAAAGGTTTGTTTTTGTTATGTTGTATACATTTTATTCAATCACTTTTCATGTCATGCTGCAATTACGCTAGGGCACCAAAGAACTATGTGTGACACATCTACGTTCTGTTGTCATCACCTAGGTGGGCTGCGTCTCACTGTACTTGACACTGATTGGTTTGTAGGTGGACAGCCTTTCATGTTTCAATGAAGGAAAATGAACAAACATTCATTTTGTTTCCACTCTACTATTTTAACATTACTATGATTAAAGTTTCAGCATTTTTATGCACTAACATTTGATTTCTTTGTCAGACCAAATTATAATGAAATACTTTGTCTCCTCCTCTCCCCATGTGCTACTGCAGCTCATTGTTACTTCTTTTCCAGTTCTTCTTCTTCTCCTGTTGTTTAATGGGTGTCAATAGCGTGCCTCAAAATCAAGTAATTGGTCTGAAAGTCCAAACATCCAAAAAGGTGTACTCACACTGCAGAGGAACCATGGTTCAGTTCAATCCGACCCATGACCACCTTTTTTGGTTGAACTAAATTTTGGTCCAGACTTTAGTCTGAGGCACCTTTCACACCTATTTTGTTTCAAACCCAGGTCCAGAAAGCACCCTAAGACACAACACATTCAGTATAAGAAAAGTAGAAGTGCTTTCTCCCCTTAAACAACTTATAATATATTCTCCTTTATGTCCCCCCCTGACAGTACAGTCCAACATGGCAGCAAAGCAGCTTCATGAGGAAAATATTGGTGATAAAAGTTCTTGTTTTATTTGACAATAAAATGACATTTGATGAAGTATTGTAGGTATGTTAAAAGCATAAAATCTTGAATAAAATAAATAAAAATGCATAAAATAAAAGGTTTACAAATTACAAAATACTCTAGAGTAATTAAATACATATTTTAAATACATTACAATGAAATATAACCCATCTCTGGCTGTTATCCTGATCTATGTCGCTGGATTATTGTTTTCTCATCATAATTTTACTCAAAGCAGATTCCTTTGCTAACCAAAGAAGGAAAATGTTTGAAATAGAGGAGCCCGACATGCGGCCCTCTGTGAATTTGCAGTCCCCTTTGAACAGAATCTGAAACGGTCCACTTTTCTTCAACCTTACATTCATTCTGGGTAAATTTTTTAGGTTGTATTTCTTCATGTAACATATTTACAAAGCACTTGTGCAGTGGCAGTGATAGCTATGTTTCTGCTCTCTGATACTCCCATTTGAACAACTCTGACATCTGGAAAAATAACATGAAGGCCTTATAAAGACTAGAAATATGCAAAAGTAATTAACACATTGGGTTTTTTACATAATGAGAAACCCAAAAATGTATCAAAAACTCAAGTGGATAATTTGGATTACTAGTGGAATAATTAAACATGTCATTGTTTTAGAACTGGAAGTTGTGCCTGCAAGCAACTGCGTGGAAGTTTCAGCATGTAAAGCCAGCTTTAGAATTAAATAGGCTGTTTTTGATACTGTGTCTTCAAGACTGATACACAGGACATTTGGACAAATGTATTGGGACATCTGTTTTTCAGGGTTTGGGCTAGGCCCCTTACTTTCAGTGAAGGCCAATTTTAATGCTTCAGCAGACCAAGACATCTTCTACAACGTCATGCATCCAACTTTGTGGACACAGTTTGGGGAAGAACCTTTTCTATTCCTGCATGACTGTGTCCCAGTGCACAAAGCAAGCTCCATTAAGACATGACTGGATGAGTTTGGTGTGGAAGAACTTGAATGGCCCACAAAGAGCTCTGACCTCAACCCCATCCAGTACCTTTGGGATGAACTGGAACGGAGATTGTGATCCAGACCTTCTCGTCCAACATCAGTGCCTGACCTCATAAATGCTCTACAGAATAAATAAGCACAAATTCCCACAGAAACTCCAAAATCTTGTGGAAAGCCTTCCAGGAAGAGTGGAAGCTGTTATGGCTGCAAAGGGGGGACCAGTTCTATACTAAAGTCTCTGTATTTAAATGCAATGTCATAAAAGTCCCTGTTGGTGTAATGACCAGGTGCCCCAATACTTTTATCCATATAGTGTATTGTAAATGACTTCTGTTCTGATTAGCCACCCTGTATTGCACTTTACAAACAGCAGCTGTAGTGTTCCTTACAATTTCAGAAGGAATAGGCTGTGCTAACTGCTGTGGGCCAAGTAGACAAATATATAATAATGCGTTTTTATGACATCACAGTCTCAGAACAGTATGTGGACCCCAAAGGCTGAGGAACATTTTGAGACTTTAACAGTGTTTACATACTACATCAAGCTCCTTTATTTTTCCATCACACATGCTTTTTAAATAATCACTATGAGCTGAAAGTAGTGGATAACATGCCTGAATGTTGTTGTCATTACACAGATCATACTTTGTAATAATGAGTTTAACTGTACTGTCACACTCCGATCAATTATCCCCCAGCAGGGCCTCCCCAGCATCCACAGTCACCCTGCTGTGTCACTCCTCTACTACAACGGCACTCCAGCATCAATCACTATGGTGGCATAAAGTGGAGGGAGGCTGCATACGCTGCCCAGCTTGCCCAGTATCCTCACATCAAAAACAAAAGGGGAGCAGCCAAACAGTGCCAGGCTTAGCTCCACTGCCCTCCTTTGAGTTCATTCTTAAACAGGTTCATGGGTGGATTTGTTAGATCATTTAAAGACTTCAAAAGGAGAAGAATGCTCAAACAATCTTTTGGAATAACAAAGCACAAGAGGATATTGCCCATTCTTTGTGAATAGGGCCTATTATCGTTATAAACTCTGCTATTGATCATTTCTATGTGTTATTTTTTTTTTTAGTTTTGCACATTTTCAGCAACTTAAGCAATTAAGCAAGTTCCTCCAGGACCAATAAACTTGATTCTGTTTTTGCGCTAGTCCATACAGTTGTTTTTTTTGTTGTTGTTGTGGCATTTTCTGTGTGTTTTGGCATTTTATAACTATGTAAACATTTGAAAACCCTCACAGGGTTTTTAAAAACTCTGCTTCTGGAGTTTTTGGCTTGTAATTTCAGAATGTGGGTCTTTTTCTCATTGTTACATGGGTTATTTCAGTGATGTTGTATAACTACTAGGTGGCCAAAACCAGTCCTAAATGGACTTTTTATATGTTTACACAAATGTGCAATTACTCTCGCTCTATACTGATGAACAGAGGCATCAGAATGCGCTACAGAGGTCCCTGCTTACGTCCAGCACTCTCAGGACTCAGGCTGCGTCCAAACAGTTGAATGAACCTTCCTTTCCTGTCAGCTTGCCCTGATTTCATCTGATTGCCTGAAATGATTAGATTGCAGCCACAGACCCAGCCGCCGACGTCGCTGGTTTTGGACGAGACCCATGTTAGCCTACCAGAATCAGTAATTACCTTTTATAGGCTTCTGATTTGCTTTGTGTTTTTATGTGGACATAGATTTTTTTTATACCAGTGCTTCTGTGGATGTGTTTTTTTAAGAACAAAAATGGAAAACCCCTGTTTTACAAAGTACCCATGTAGGTGTGGACAGGGACAAAGTCTGTAACCCTTCACAAAAGTTGATGACGTGCATAAATAAAGAAATTGATTTATCTTATTTTGCAATAAATGGCATTTTTGTAAACTGCAGCTATCACACAGCGTGGTGAACACAAATATGATATTAAGCCCAGCCATTTTGTCCTTTGAACATTTTTCCACTGAATATCACTTGCTACCAGCAACTTTCGAAAATGGCATTCGTGTTTGAGTTATTGGCCTTTGAGGCACAACCTAAGAGATCTATTAGATGTCAAGACAAAATGCCTCATTACATATTCATATACTGTGAAGAGAAAATGAACATAAGTGAGGAAAAAAATGTGAAACAGCTAAGATAGCTTAAGATACTCTATGTGGACAAAAGTATTGGGACACTCTTAATTATTGAATTCAGGTGTTTCAATCACACCTATTGCCAAAAGTGTTTAAAATCAAGAATACCAAGAACATTTTCTATTCCAGCATGACTGGGCCCCAGTGCACAAAACAAGCTCCATAAAGACGGCCCACACAGAGCCCTGACCTATGCCTTTGGAATGAACTGGAACGGAGATTGCGAGCCAGGACTTCTGGTCCAACATCAGGGCCTGACCTCATAAATGCTCTACAGAATGAATGGGCACAAATTCCCACAGAAACTCCAGAATCTTGTGGAAAGCCTTCCACGAAGAGTGGAAGCTGAAGCTGTTTAAAGGGGGACCAATGCCAAATTAAAGTCAGTGGATTTGAATGCAATGTCATTAAAGTCCCCGTTGGTGTAATGGTCCCAATACTTTTTGTCCATATACTCTAGTGTAGTTTAATGTAATTTAGGGATTTTTTCATTTAGTTTATTTAGACATCCCTGATTATTCACTAATGTATAATGTGTGTCTTGCATTTTAATCAGTCATTTCTATGCTTTTCTTTTTGTTGATGATTTTTTTTCACCCATCCCTCTTGTCTTACTGACCGCTACCCATCACATAATAGGAGCCTTGGCTAAATTCCACTGCCCTTCCTCTGCAGTGGTGTGTTTCCCTGCAGTATTTATTCCCATCAATCCTTCCCTCTTCTAATGACAGATGAGGCCATGACAGTGACTCCATTGTGCTCTGCTGTACGATACCACATTCTCAAAGGGCTCGAACGGCAATCGATACAACAATCAGCGTAGATTGTCATTGATTATTCGCTACGTAATCAGTAGTTATTATGCTCAGTATTGGAGCCTATGAAGGAGAGGGCTTTAAACTCTTTGATATTCTACAGCTCTCTGTCGGTAGACGCACCTGGAGCACAAAGAGGAGGATTTTTAATGGCCTGGCAGGGCCTCCCTGTTTTAAATATTGGTGCACCACCACCTGCTGGTGAAGTCTTGCTGTCACACTGAATGTGGGCCTTTCCAATGGGTAGAGAATGTGCTCTCATGTGCTTTAACTAAGTTTAGGAGCAGCCTCTTCCTGGTAAAAAAATTGGCGTTTCACTTCCCCGTTTCACTCTACACTGCTGCGGCAGAGGAAGAAAGAACGAACCCCACAGCACTGCACTGCTCCAATACAAGGTAAATTGTCATGAAACGTATGGCTCTGAATTGAATGCAATCTTCTTCTGAATAGGATAAGTAAGGTTACAGACAGCTCTTCACAGTTCTTCTTTATTACTGGAGTCAGTCTAGAATGAAATGAAGATGACAAATGAGGAGTTACAAATGTAATGGAAAGGAAACTCACTTTCTACCATAGGATGTCAGTTGTGTTTGTAGCTATGCAGAAACTGTGTTTTCATTCATATGGCACTGGTGGCTATGATATAAAATCACAGATCTGTCTACGATTTTTGATATCTTTTTAATTTCTTTTTTTTTTTAGCAGTGTATTTCATATGTCTTGCATGATGTGTGTATTTATCACTTTTCTACTGTTGGATCACTGATGCTTTGGAGGGGGGGGGCAGCTTTGTTGGCAGCTTTGAGAGCCCCCCCAACAGCAGATACCCAGAATCCTTCACAATTAAAATTAGATCACAGATCACATGCGTGACTTGATCAAGTCAAGCCTGGAAGCTTTGTTTCTAGGTGCAACCCAGGCCTAATTCAATATAGGCCTGATTGGGCTGCTAAGCCAACCCCCAGTCATGTGGCTTCTGTCTATAGTGCTGATAAACACATAACTCTTTCAGAGTTTCACAAAACATCCAGTCTGAAGTCTTTTCAACCACAAATGAACCACAGCAGTGGTGAATGAGGAACAACGTTAGTTGCCATATGATTAAATGTGAGTAGAGTCATTTAAAACCCATCTAAAAGTAAAAGTTCTGATACTTCAATTGCACAAAGGCTTGAGTAGAAGGAAAAATAGCCTAGAGCAAAGAAAAATAAAAAACTTCTCAAGTACTAAACTCCCTACAGACCTGCAGTGGAGCATCTCAGCATATCCAGTCTCTGTCAGTACAGGAACTGAGGTCTGTTTGTTTGTTTATTCTTCTTTTATTGGTATCATTTTACTCCAAAGACAGTCACAAGTCACTTTATAAAAGTCAAATCAGATAACTTTCTTCCCATTTCTAATGGTTTCCCTTTTTTGAGGTTAAGTGACCGTAGGTATATCCAAAAAAATGAAAAAGTATCAAGTGAAAGGGGATATTCAGCAGTCATTTCATCATGCTGGGAAGTTGCACACCATTGCAAGAGGACGTTAATGTCAGTAAGAGATGATCAGATGGGACAAAGTAGGTCAAGACGATGAAAGAGTCAGGCATGGGGAAAAACTAAACCTGTGATTAACGTGTAACCACTTGCAAGCATTTTTGGATTAAAAAAGGAGCTGTTTTCTTTAATATAGTCCTAGACAAGCCTTAAGGTGTCAGACAAAGAATCCATGTATATTTAGTTACAGTCTATTCATTACCATTGTCCAGTGACCTCTGACAGTATTGTCACTTTTGGCAAAAATTAGTCATCTTTAAGATTTTCTAGGGGTGCCTTCAATTGTGGCATGTTTGTATTATAATATTTTTAAACAACTATTTTTAAACAGTTCTGCGTCACTGAAAGGTCACATGTTTAGCAACTATAAAAATCAATCTCAAGAACAATACAGACAGTTTTTCTTGAGTTTTTTCTCGTATGCTGCACACACATACGATACTGCGCAAAAATCTGAGACCACTCTTCCATTTCTTTACATTCCTGTGAAACGCAGAAAACATATTTAACAGAAAATTCCAAAGAAGTCTCAACATCATTACTTATTTATTGGTTCAGTATTTAGGGTTTACTTTTAATCCAGCTTCCATTCTTATAAGCAGACTTTGTTCATTTTTTCTGTAGAAATCTGCAGAAATATTTTTTTACATTTACACTAGAAATATTTTTCCATACATTTTGTAAACACCCTAAGTGTTCAGCCTTAGAAGTTGGTTGCATTTTATGCCTCTCCAAAACTCCAGTTACAAATTCACACACACCATTTCATAAAACCTTCCTCAAAATCTCACACGTCCTGTTTCAGTGTTCTAGTGTAATTTAACTTATTTTCTGTACCCTTTTTCAAACAGCTTCTGCACATGCTTTCAGACCCTCAGGGTTGTTTTCACCCAGTGAAATAAATATTCAAAAACACTAAAGCAAGAGTGTGGCTTGATTTTCTCCCTCTCTCATAGATGAAAATTTTGAGTAATGGTTGTCTGATACTGACAGTTCTAGTACGCTTCAGTTTTGAAATTTGTGATGCAAGTTGATGATTTTGCCCAATCTCTTAAGAAATCTTTCCTTTAGCCACTTCAGGGGCTCATGAGAAAGAAAGGAGTGAGGCAGCTGAGGTGTGTAGGTGTAGCTCCTTGTATGAAAATGAGTGTCTCTTAAACATTGTGTGAAAGGTTTGGTAAACGTTTTTGAAGTAGCTGCAACTGTTTGGATTTAAAACTGACAGGATGGCAGAGTTAAAGTACCAGCAGGAGAACAAAAGCAGAGAGTAGACGAATGAAATACTGATAGTTTTGATATACTTAGTGCTGTCGGTATCTGTAATTTTCTGTTAAATATGGGTTCTGATTTTTTCTGAACCTGAAAATTGAACATCTTGTACTATAATGTCCACTTTAGCTGGAAATTTAATAAACAAAAGTGTTCCCTGGCTTCTGTTCATTAAAGTAAACATCAGTACAACAGCTTTCCTACAAGCCGCATTCAGTAAATAGACAAGACCAGGCCTGTAATGCACAGTAATCACCACAGGACAAATACTAGGGCAGCAACTTGCTATTAAATATTTCAATTAGTGTTTTTCTTTAATGGCAGAAACCAAGGGATTGCATGACCAAAGAGCGTACATGAAAACACATCATCATCAAAGCATGAGAAAGGGTGACTCACTCAAAGGGGCTGAATTAGCATGGCACAGCATGAGCATGAGCAAAAGTGTGTCAGTGTGCTTTCCAAAATAGCAGCGGAGGGCTTATGGAGGAACAGATTACATGCATGCGCCTGGACAGATCTGATGATCATATGTGTGTCTCATAGGCCAGAGTGAAAATGGTGACCCTGTGGTGGGTGCTGACCCTGCTGGCCTTGCTTTCTCCAGAGGCTTTAGGCACTAACGCTGGAGTTATAGTGAAAGTGACTCAAAAGGGGCTAGAGTATGGTAAGTACAGGACAAACAAGCCGGAACTCATTGATTTGCTAAGACATACAATTACCATTGGCCATTTTATCAGAAACACCAGCCATATACATAGGTGCACTCAGGTTTACAGTTACTGGTGCAGCAGTGTTTATCACTATATAACAAGTGCATCAGAGACATAGTGGCATTTCTTTGCTTTTAAAACATATTGTTGGGAGATATCCTGTCAGAAGTGACCCTGTTTTCAGAAAATGACCACTGCTAAAGGTTTCCAGAATGTCTAAGACACGTTATGCATGACGAATGTTGACGCTATACGCTTCAGTTTTTCGAACAAAGTGGTCAGTAAGTTTAAATATCATAGCAACACCTCTGTGCCTGATTAAACATGTACCAGCACCAGACACACTACCGTTCCACTACAACATCAGTGCCACTAATGCGCTGAGAATGGCCCACCACCTTAATTATATCTAATCAGTTGCAGCCCTCATTATAAAAATTAATGGAAACTCAAGGCTTCCCCTGGGGTTCCCAAACTGGTGGAATCCCTTTTAGAGAATTCCCATTAGGAATCCCATTTGAGGAGAACCTCTTAGAAACAGGGAAGAAGTAACTCAGAAGGAGATACACTATACATCCAAAAGTGTCCAAAACATTTTCTAATTAGTGAATTTATCTACTTTAAGGTGCAGCTTATATAGTCACTTCAAAAAATATACACACACAAACCTTTACTTTTAAAAACATAAATAAATAAATAAATAAATAAATAAATAAATAAATAAATATAGGGAGTTGGCCCTGTGATCAGAAGGCCATGGGTTCGAATCCCAGGACTGCCTCCACTGTGGCCCCACTGAAGTACCCTCAAGTCACTGTCTGCCCACTGCTTCACTTGATGAATGGGTTAAATGCAGAGAACAATTTCACACTGTTCACACTGTTCACACTGTGCGCTGCACTGTGGTGAGTTCATGTGTGACAAATGGTTCACTTTCACCTCAGATTACTATACCCAATGTCAAACGTCATCAAGAGGTGTACAAAGCACCACCCATTGGGCTGTGTAGCAGTGGTCCTGTTCTCTGGAGGGATGGAGCTCTACACAACACCTTTAAAATAACTGGATTTGTGTTCCAGAACTAATCATTCAGCAATTGAAACTTGACCTAACTAATGTTCTTGTGATTGATTCCAATCAAATCCTCACAATAATGTTCCAACATCTAGTGTAAAGCTTTTGCAGAAGAGGCTGGTTGTGTAGGTGTTTCTGATATACTAGCACCTCAAAGAATATGTGGTTTTTAGGACTTCAGACAAAAAAAGGGAAGAATACGGTAGTAAACGGGCCAGAAGTGGAGCAGACAAAGTGAGGATGTTACATAAAGTAGAGACTGTTTGCTTCTGCTTGATGTAATTGTGTGAAGTGTGTCACATGCAGTGAGTGTTTGTTTGGACTGCAGGCCGCCAGTTGGGGATTGCTGCCCTGCAAGAGAAACTCAAAAGCATCAGGATTCCAGACCTGAGTGGGACAGAATCAGTGTCGCCTATTGGCAAAGTCTCATACAGTCTGACAGGGTGAGAACGGCTTCTCTTCCTTACGCTGTATCTCTAGCTTTGTGCATCTGTAGCATATGGCCAATTATCAAGGACAACAATTCTGACACATTTCCCTGTAGACAAGAGAAGCCAACAGTCATTCCAGAAAATTAGTGCCAAAAGGAGTCCGCATCTTCTATAACTATAAACTATGTGTATTTAACGCTTTAATATATTATTTACAACAAGGTGCATGAGAAATGTATGCCGTTATTTATGATTATATTTAAGCATTTTCACATCAGTACAGAGACATGCTGAGGTGTCATCAAGCATGTTACTATAAACAGTGGATATCAAACCTTAGCTCAGATGTATATGTTTTCGCATCGAAACAAAATATACTTTTTAAAAACGAAACTGAATTTTTAAGTAAAATATTATTAGTAGTTTTGCCTTCAATCCCGTGGAACCAACTAATTTTATTTAAAACTAAAGAGAGCCAAGTTAAAAAGCTGGTACATTTTAAAGTTTAATAATTGATTTGCTTTTATTAGATTTTATTCATCCTTAACAGCATATAATCATGAACATA
The DNA here is from genome assembly GCA_037576975.1 of Alestes dentex. NCBI lineage: Eukaryota > Metazoa > Chordata > Actinopteri > Characiformes > Alestidae > Alestes > Alestes dentex. The sequence continues at coordinate 19,655 of JBBIGA010155660.1, read as the reverse complement.
TAATCTCAATAACAGACAGTTTTCCATGAATTTGTTTATTCTTATAAAAAGTTGGTGTTTTAATTCTCAGTGCTATTTATCACAAAAACTGCAGGGCTTACTGAGGTTTTTTTTGGTAGGAGTAACATGTAATTGAAGTTAGAGTACAGAAATGTGATTTTTGAATGAATTAACTTGTCCATTTGCTACTAATCTCGTGGAATGACTCTGAGCAGATGACCAGCACATGGCCATTAATTTGTATTTTAAGTACATTTTGGTAAATAGGTTTTCTGTTATTTTCTTCTAAAAATGTGTCATTATTGTCCATCACCATTATTATTATTGTCCACGGTAATGACCTCTATACTGCAGAAGTTGGAAATGTCTGAAGCTTTTGCAGACTCTCTTTTCCACGCTTTCATAAACACATAACTTGCACATTGGTCACAGCAAATTCTGAATAGTTTGATCACATACTGAATAATAGGTCTTGCTCAGTAAAGGGGGTTAGAGTTTCTCCTTCATATTCCCAACAGGATACAGATTTTAAAACTGGGGCTGCCCAAATCTGAGCTGGGCTTGGTGCCTGGCACTGGAGTCAGCCTGTCCATCGGAGATGCCTACATTAACCTGCACGGCAACTGGAGAGTCAAATACTTAAGGATAATGTAAGCAGAAGCAAAGAAACACAAAATGTCCAAAAGTTTCCAGACACTCCTTCTAATTAGTGAATTTAGCTCCTTTAGGATGCACCCCTTACAGGTGTTGCACTCCACACACAGAGAGCTTGTTTAATCTCCACAGAAAAGCATTGTCAATGAAATGGGACAGCATATCTGTCCATTAGTCAACATATCCAGTGCCAAGCACTGGCTAAAGGGGTACAAAGGGGGCAGCTGGTGGCCTCAAGCAGATGACCTCACTAATGCTCTTGTGGCTGAATCCCATCAAATCCTGACAGCTATGTTCCAACAAAATCTTCCCAAAAGTACAGGCAGTTATTGCAGACAAACCCCTTATCAACGCCCTGGATTTCAGAAAAACCTTTGGATGGGCAGGTGTCTGCAAGCCTTTGGACGTATATTGTACTTTTACTGATTTTCTGGAGAGTTGGGCCTGACTGGTCTAGACTATGTTAACGAAAAAACGTTTTAAATTGTGTAGAAAGGATTCTGGCTCTTTTGATTTGTCTGTGAGTGGACTGTCCATCGGCACCACCATTGCTGTCAAGAGTGACGACACCGGCAGGCCGACAGTCAGCGGCACTAACTGTGCGGCCAATGTCGGCCACGCTAGCATCAAGTTTCATGGAGGAGCAAGGTAATCACACACCAAGTTAACTGACAACTCAACAGCTCCTATCACGTCTTTTTGAGAGAATGGTTCTTGAAAGATCTCATTTAAGCTACAAGGCTATTGTAGAAATAATGCAAGCTCATACCCCATTATTAGCTTGGTGCAAACTTCAAGCCTTAATCGTCGCACACTTGCTTCCAATTAGGAAGTTGTTGAGTAACATCAAATATAGCGAGGGGAAATATTTAGACACTAGTTTTTGTTATTTTCTTACCTACCAGAGCATATATCTACTTCATATTCACAAAGGGGTATGGACTTTGTGCCGCTAAATATGACCAAAAAAAAAAGCATGTATTCATAAGCTTAAACAAAGATAGGTTTAAAAAACAAAATTGATGGGAGGAAAAATATTCAGACCACAGATTAATAACAGTAGTTTATTGTTGTAAAGCCAGTGCAATTCCGATGCTGAGATATCTACAGTAATAAGTAAATAGGTTTTAGCAGAAGATGGTTTGAAAAAATCAATTCCTAAGGTTACTAGGGTCCTTCTGGTAGACTGACAATTTCAAAATCCCCTTTCAATTTTCAGCGGGATTCAAGTCAGCAGATCTTGTAAGATTTTGTAGTTTGTTTTTTTTTATAAAACTCAAGTTATCCTGGCTGAATGTTTGGGAGTCATCGTCTTGTTCAATGTCTTGTTTTCATTAAACGAAGTTATCCTCTCATATCTCCTGGAACACTAACTCCTGTAGAAGCCCCATTTCATGATGCTCCCATGATGCTTTCTTTCTCCAAACATGATAAGCTGAATGCCAAAGAGTTACATTTTTGTTTCATCTGAACAGTCTTTTCTATAGAGTTCTGATTTGTCTAAATGTGTTCAGATTTGAACTTTGTATCATTTGTTCCTTTTTTTTTAGTGTATGAATGGAGAGCAATTCATTGCTTATTGTTCTCTGTAACTGTTGTTCCAGTGGTTTTCAGGTCACATTGCAACAATGACTGCTGACTTCCTTATCATTAGTCTGTGAGCAAACCAGCATGGTGCAGTCCTCGGGGAACAATTGGTTTTGGTTTTATGAACTTTCTTCCTGCATATTATCAAACCAGTTGTACAGACAGGGATGATTAAGGTCTTTGTTAGGGCTCTGTGGCTTTTGGCAGCAGAGCATTGTTTAATAATATTGTGCCTGGAAACTTTAGAAAGCTCATTCACCATAGTTGCTATTCATGTGAAATCTTCCCAGCAGCATTAATAGCTAGAAATTGACTTAAATATACATTTTAATACTGTGTCTGAATAGTTTTTTGTCTACTTTGTCTACCTTGTTTCCCCTCACTCTAGACTGTGGTTTCAGAGGAAAACTTTTACCATGCATTTCTCCACCTTTAATGTTAGAAGCAGGGCTGCTTCTAGGCATAAGCACTATAAACTGTTGTTTAGGGCAAGCAAGCCAACTGGAGGCCCTGGGAATGTAAATTTATTTGTCAAGACCACAGTGATCTAGAGATTTTCTTGGACTGTTTCCTTCCTCAGTTAATGAAGTATTAACTCGTCATCTGTTCTTGCCTACAAAAGGATATGTTTCAGTATTAGGTGCCTCAAACTGGACGTAGCTTAGGGACCCCAAATGTTCAGATATGACCCTGGTTTTCATAAGTTTCTGTTAATGGTTAGCTACATAGGCTTTGTGGCTCAAGTTAAAAACCGAAGAAGCTAAATTTAGCACATCAAATATGTCTTGGGATTGGGGCAAACTGTCTAAATTAGATTGTTTAATCAAATTATTGCATTAGAAATTGCTCCAAAATCCCATCATTGCTTTACTGTTGTCAAAATGACAGAAGTGAAAGGGGAATCTCTAAAAGCATCAGTGTAGGTTACTTCTCTAAACATGCATAACAGGTTTTACACAATTGCTTAATGTGCTTGAAACAATGCTTGAAGTCAATGTTCATCATGTTGCATAGCGAGGTCCTTACTAGACATACACAAATTGCGGTAAACATTTTTTTCCCTTCCTTGAGAGACAAAGAGTAACTGATATGATAAGTAACACCAACTATTTCATTTTCTCCCCACCAGCTGGCTGTATAATCTGTTTAGTAAGTATATTGACCAGGCTCTAAGGCGTGCCCTACAGAACCAGGTAAGGCACCTGGACTATGACTGATATTAAACAAGTAATAATAGGACATTCATTTATTTAATCGCAAAAATGTCTGTTGTTTCAGATCTGTCCTCTTGTGGCCGATGCCATAAATGAAATGAATCCCCGCTTGAAAACTCTAAATGGTACAATCTTTTATTCAGAAGAACACACTACCATTCAAAAGTATGGAATTGATATGGTCGACTGGTATGAGATAAGCAGTTTGGTATTAGATAAGCACATGCAAATATGCTAGTTATACCGAATTTTGCAAAAAAAAAATTGCCGAAACATTCCTATAGAGCAGAGCCCCCCCAACCTTTTTTGGTCATGGACCAGTTTCATGTAAAACAATACTTTCACAAACCAGTATAAATACAACTAAAAACAAAGTGCGTAAAAATACAACTCACCATTCCGCTGAATAAGTGGGAGCCTTGCTTGTTTCCCTTCTACGAGCCGAGACGACCGTGGCCCGGTGGTTGGGGACCTCTGCTATGGAGGATGTGTATTTATTTTCACTTATGTTCACTTAGAACAGCGGATAATTAATGAATAGATAATTATATATGTAATTACACACACACTTACACACACACACACACACACACACATATATATATATATATACACATATAGCGGGCCCTCAAGTTACACCACAGATCTGTTCCTTCTACAGTGATGTAACCCAAAGTTGAAACACACTCTAGCCTCAATCACTTACCGATCCTAACACAGCTGTAAAATCATAAAAACACAACTAAGCCACAGAAAAAGGAAAACTCCCTCACTCATACGCCGCGTTACTGCGTATTCTTCCACCGCGTGCAACCAAACTAGTCCGTAAGTACGAGGCTTGCGGTGTAAGCTGAGTGAGAGTGAGCACTGTAAACTCGAAACGTTGTATGTCGAGACTGCTGTAACTCGAGGACCCCATATACTTTTTTTTTCATTGAGTGACCTATTGCTCCCAAATTACTTGAAATCTTAAAAAATAAAACATTATAATTTATTTCATTTATTATTGCTTGGCAGAACTGAACAGAAGACTTGAAGTTACTGAAGACTGTTTTTTTTCCCCTACAATTCCTTAGTTTTAGCCCAAGTTGACAAGTATGCAGAAATTGAATATTCCATGGTGGAGTCTCCTGTCGTGTCTAATTCCAGCATTGATCTCAGTTTAAAGGTGAGCTGCCATTATACTGTCGAGCCAAGTCAAACTCTGAAACCCAGAGGAGGATCTAGACTCTAGAGGTTTTAGAAGATTCATCCCATCTTTCTCACTGTTCTCTCTGTAGGGAGAATTCTACAACATCGGACAGCATAAGGAGCCCCCTTTCTCCCCGACCCCATTCTCCCTGCCCCCTCAGGACAGCAACATGCTGTACATCGGAATATCCGCCTTCACCCCCAACTCTGCAGCGTTCGTTTACAACAGTGCTGGGACCCTCAGCCTCTACATCACAGACGACATGGTGAATACTAAACCAAAAGGAAGTCACAAGGAAGAAATTAGTGTCTACACATGCAAAGCTGCCTTTCTAGAATCAGATTAATCTTTAACCCTATGCCAGAAATGTTGAACACACTGAGTGCTTGTAGCCCAGAACAGTTCAGTGATTTCCCTCCTCAAACACCCCTCCTGATTCAACTCGTACGTATGTCGATTTCCACGTTTAGTAAAACAAGAACCTAGTGGTCCTCCAGGGCTTGAACTGACTTGAAAGGAGGGATGGTGAATGAGGAATCGTTACTGAAATGACAGTTTAGTCCACATGAGTGTAACAACACACACATTTTTAGGGTCCATATGTGACTGTGGAGTCAAGATTCTATTAGTTTTTCAGCATTTTGTGTTTTAAGATAATGTCTCATTTCTATCAAGCTTTAATTATTACAGCCTAAGAGGAAGGCCGCCTTTATTTAATTATAATTCCTTATGAAGTAGCATGCTCCAAAATATTGATCTAATAGATCTGTGCAACGGAGCTACAAATTCTCACAAAAGATCGAACATTATCAGTAGTACAGTTCTAAATTTCACAAATCCTTATTTCTGACATTGTATTAATGTCACTGAACCCATATTTGTTGAAGGGTAGGCTTAATCCGTGTCTGACAAACCAGACCATAGTGTAGAGAATTCTGTTTTTCAATCTTAGAGTAAAAAAAGTCATTACACTAAGTCATTAAACTGTATTATTTGAAAAAAAAAAAAATTATCCCCAATTTTGCCATGTCTAATTCCACCAGTGTCTAGGCCTCCCTGGTCACATGGCACCCCCAGCACTGGGAGGGTGAAGGCTAGCATGTGCTTCCCAGAGTCTTTTCAGCCTGTCTTGGGGGAAAATACTAACTGCCAATTTTGTTATATCAAATGCCCATGCTGGCGAGAATCATTAGCTGAGTGACTAGGGGGAGTGAAACTACCCACCCAGAGAGAGTGAAGCCAGTTGGGCTCTCCTGGACTCTGGGCCATGTATAGCTGTTTGAATTGTATCATTAAAAATGATCCCAAACTAATAACTGTTTCCTCCTACAGATCCCGTCAAGTTCCCCCATTCGACTGAACACTAGGACATTTGGCGCCTTCATTCCAGAAGTAAGATTACATTGTATTTATCTAATACTCTCAGACAAGTTCACTAACACTTAAAGAACAATAAATGTTTGTGTCATGTCTCGGCCAGCAGCCGGAAGAGGCCGCTGTTTAATTTTTATTAAAGGGACTTTTAATTTGATAGAGGTGTGTGTATCTTTAGTCATCCCTTGTCAGCTGTTTTGTGTTTAGTTAAAGTGATTGTGTTTAATGATTGGTTTCTGTCAGTCTTTTGTGTATTTAAGTTTCAAGAGTTCATGTTTTATTTGCTGGTTAACGCTCACGCTACCTGTTCCTTATGTGTCCACTGTTTTAGTTATGTTTTGTGTTTAAAGGCTCTCGTGCCTATTTATGTTCTGTTTAGTGCAGAGTCTGTGTGTTTATGTCATAAATTCCATCAAATTTGTTTGTTAAAGGAACAGTTCAACCATACATAATCTTGCTTACAATTAAGGAAAACTTGGAATCACCAGTTAGCATGATCTTTGAATAATGCTAATTGGTGACTATTCACTTTTATTTGTTGTTAGCAACATTAGCATGGTTGGCTGAACTATTCCTTTAGCATTACTTTCTGTGGGTGACTTGATGAAGCAAGGCATTCATGTAATCCAGCAGAAATATATTATTTATATAATCATATATGATGATTTATTATTTAAGTATGTTTTTTGTAAATATGCAGCTCTTGCTCTTGGTAACTAGCTCTTTGCTAATGGGAATTTTCTCAAGCACAAGGTTGAGCCTGTGAAGTAGGAGGCAAGATAAGGAAGTATCTACTGGACAGCCTTCAACTTTTGGCTTAATTTATCCAGTGAATGAAAAATCTCACCCAGCTTGTTTAGGAGGGTTATTCCTTTAATGCTCCTTTGTATCAGATTGCTAAGCAATACCCTGGCCTGATGATGAAGCTCCTGGTAAAGACAGCAAAGGAACCGACCGTCACATTTGAGCCCAACAACGTGACATTGCAAGTTAACAGCACGGTGACGGCTTACGCTATTCAGCCCAACTCTACACTGTCTCCTCTCTTCATCCTCAAAGTGGTGAGTCATACAGAAGGGACCCCGTTGCACTGTTCAGCCTGGAGATAACATTTTCCATGACTTATCATGCGCCTTCTGCCCACAGGACGCCAGCGTCAGTGCTAAGATTTCTGTAACAGGGGTGAAAGTGACTGGAGTTCTGACCCTTAATCAGTAAGGCACAAAAGCATATAAGCTATTGCAGGCCCAACCTGCCCATCACAAGTTTGGGGACACTTTCTAATACAAAAGAGCATGAACTTTTCTGTTAGAACTGTAAAAGTCCACACATTTTACTCTCTTTTATTATTATAACTTATTTGTGAAATAAAAAAAGAATGCAAGATATCCACAACCTTAAAAGGCCACTCTCTATATAATACAGCATATTCTGCGCAATTATCCATTTTTAATCTTAATGCACCCATTTTTCATGTCACAGAATGGCAATGTCCTTAGGTACGAGCTACGTGGGACCGTTCCAGGTAAGAGAACAATTAGTTCACATTGCAAAAGTCTGCAGAGAACAAAAAGACAATTACACATTAATATAGAACGTATGTTAAACAGGTGAAATCACTGGACAACATTTTCCAGATGGTTCTAAAAGTCGTGGTCATACCCAAGGTTAATGGTGAGTACATGATCTGATCACACTCACGACTGATTTATGTTGGAAAGCGTTTTTAATCCCCCAGACCCCCTTTTCCACAGCCCGCCTACGGCAAGGTTACCCTCTGCCGGCTATTGGAAAGATGAATCTGGTGAATACTCAGCTTCAAATTCTGAAGGTATGAGTTAATCAGTTACACAAACAAACATTTTTGAGTGAACTGATGCCGTGTTGGACCAGGGAGAGGTCAAATGATAATGTTATTGCGATACTTTTCATCACAGTACACTTTCCTGAGCACAAAACAGGTATTTGAGAACCATGGCTAATTCATTAACCAACTGATTGTGACTATATGTGATTATTAATCAACGGTGCAGACCTTTAAACAACCAATAGTATTGAGCTGTATAATAACAACTGATTGATTTTTAGCCCTTTGTTGGTGATTGATTTTTCCTCCTCTTATACATAATGAACACTCAGTTAAACACCCACAGTCAAATTACGTTTTGTTGCTTTTCTAAAGGAATACACATGCTCTTCGGGGAACAAATTGTTTAGTTGGATAAGCCTGTATGCCACTTATACCAGCAAACATGTCATTTTTTAACTTGCATTCATGTCGTCTTGCTGGTGTTGGATTCATCGGTCAGTGCTGAGCACAAAAGTGATTTGAGTGCTAGTAGTGCCCCCTTGTGGAGAGTATTTAGATTGTCGAACATTTTTTTCAATACCTTGCAAATTCAGTTTCTTATGAAGATTGCGAAGTTATCACTAACCTGTTTTACTGAGAAGATAATTCATTCTTTTTACTTGAGTATTACATTTTATTTATTTGCAACAGCCCTGAAATACAGTATATTATAAAATTAAATATGATATGTAAATGTCAACTTGTTGCTATTTCCCCCACCTACATCTGAATCCTCATTATACAATTACACATTGTTCTTACAGGACTACGTGTTGATTGGGACAGATGTTCAGTTCACAGGATAAGCCTTTCTTCTCCTCCAGTTACTGAATTCTCTGTACTTCTCAAATGAATTTCCAGATGAATGGAAGCAATGTGATTTGGAAATGAAGGAAATCTGCTCAGACGGGCCATTTACATGTTGTAATCATTTTTTATTATAATAGATGACCTTTGTATGATTTCAAACATTTTAAATAAATTTTAAAAAATTCCTACTGACGTGGCCATTCCTTACTGTGCTTTAAATAGCAAGTCGACAGTGCACACAGCCACACAGTACAGAGACTGAGGAACCTGCAAGTCAACATGTAGCTGCTTGTTCATTCAGAAGCTGGTCAGAGTTTCTGCTGTCATTCAGGGAGGTGTGGCTGATGACTTCGCCCCGCAGGCTCTGAGAGTTTGCCGAAGTAATCTGTAAATAACACAGAAGAATTCAACAATCAGTAATGTTGCAGTCTAATTACAATACACTGCAGAGCTTAACTGTTGATTAATGCTTTGGTTTCTTAAATGAAAAGGCCTATAATTAATATACTAACAAATACAGCATCATCCTGCTTCAGTGTCAGTATATGTCCTATTTAGGGCTATAATTATTAAGATTAGTGACCTGATTATTTTTATTAGTTATAAATCTTATCAAGATATTAAAAAAGCCAAAATAATAATAATTCTATTTAACTGGACTGACCTTAAACATTATTATTGGAAAAAAGGTCAATCTAAGAAGGTTTTTTGAAATCAAAAACATTTTAATCAAGACGAGACACGTCATCCAACTTTATTCCTGAAGAAGACAGAAATGTACGTGCAAGATAAAGAGATTTACCTTTACTAGTACATAGTCTCCTGCTTTAACAGAGACGGTACCAGTGTCTGTGTTCTGAGAGGGCAAATCCTTCCTGGGGAAAATCACCTTCAAGTTTCCGTCATTCCGACCACAAAGGTCCTGGGAAGAGCGTTTACTCTCCTACAAGGTACAGAAACTGTTTAACCAAGAGGCTTGACTGAGCGGTTACCAAAATCACCAGGACACTTAAAGTAAAACACTTTACAGTAGTAAGTAAAAGCCCTTCTTATGACAAAAAATAACCAATAATAGTGTTTTTGTAATTCATTATTTAGTATGCAAGATTTAGTTCAAAATACTGAAATACATTAACAACACAAGAGACACAAAAGTGTTAAAATTGATAATTGGAAGAAGCCAGTTGTTCCCAATTCGTAGTGTGTAAAGTATAACTGCTGCCTACTACTACTGTGTATTAAGGTAAAGATTTTATGGGGCAGCTGGTGGCCTAGTGGTTAGGGAGTTGTCCTTGTGATCAGAAGGCAGTGGTTTGAATCCCAGGACTGCTAGTGGCACCACTGAGGTACCCTTGAGCAAGATACCATCCCCACACACTGCGCTGTGTTCCTGGCTGCCCACTGCTTTACTTGGTTAATGGGTAAAATGCTGTTCACACTGTGTTCTGTGGTGCCTTCACGTATGACAAACGGACACTTCACACTTATTTCCCCTCCCAAGGCAGCTGTAATACTCACTCCCTCCACTAGGACGAGTTGTGTGCTGCCAATGAGAGCAGAGTTGACCCTGCCTGCCTCCTCTCGAAACACTGAGATGAGTTCTCCCAGGCGCCTTTTCTTTACCTCAGCAGGGACGTCGTCCTGGAGACGGTGGTATGCATGTGTTTTCTGTTGATAACAAAAATGACCATTATAGTCCCGTCGCTGCATCAGCAAATCACACAACCTTTAAATCTCTTACCGGATTCATCTATGTCACAATACAAGGAAATGCCTGAAACTACACCCTATTCACTGTATACCGCTCTGTCCAAAAAAATAGTAGAGAAAATCCAGCGTACTGTTGAAACCCTACAATGCACCACAGTATAGTGTACAAACTATGCTGTCTAGCACACACACAGAATACCCATAATGAATCATGTTGTATGCAACAGAATGTTTCTACTGTCATGAGTAAAAGTAGTGTGTTAGTGCACATGTTTTCAATTTGGAATATTCTATCCAACGGAATATGCTATAGGTATAAGAAATGCTCAAAGCACATTTTGCTTTAATGCCTAAATGAAAAAATATATGATTTTGCAATCATTGTGTTCATTATATCTTTCAGTTATAATTACAAATAATAATTATTTTTTTATTACATTATTATTATTGCATTATTTATTACATTATTATTATTGCTAATGACTATGGTTTATTTTTAGTATTTTTTATTATTCATGCATAAAATTCTGTTTATCTATTTGCTCATATTCATCCTTTTTTGTGTTTAAACCTGAAATGCTAAAAGGTGAAATATCACTGCTGTCAGTTGGTGTTTCCCCAACACTGGTGCTGGAGGAATACAGTTTTTTTGTTGCCTTAACACACCTATTCAGTAAGAGCTTGTTAAACTGCTTGGTTGAAACAGGTATGCTGGAAGCAGTGAATACACTCATAAGCATGGTGTTCCATATTGTGCTCCTGATTTTCCAGTGTAGCAAACAGTCATTCGGCAACTGTTTCTGTTCACATTTTGAACAGCTGTTTGTTTGTTGGGCTCACCTTCCTCATACTGTAGGCAAACAGGAACCCTACATTGTAGCCCACCTCCCTGAGCAGAGACAGGGTCTGCTGGTGGTCCTCCTCAGTCTCCCCACAGAAACCTGTGATGATGTCACTGCTCAGACTGACCCCTGAAAGTAATGTATATCTTAGGTAAACAGGATTCATTTGATTACTGTATTTCACTTGACTACAATAGCTGATAAACACCTGGTATTATCTTTCGAATGTTTTCCACCAGCTCAAGGTAAGCTTCTCTGGTATACCTGTTAAAACAATACAGAAATGAAGTAAATGAATCGAACCAGCTATACTGTTCTGTGGCAAGTCGCATTATCATAGTGCTGGTTCTCACCCACGCCTCATCGACTGTAAAACCTTGGTGCTACCGCTTTGAACTGGCAGATGGATCTGTTTGCAGATGTTGTTCCTCTCGTGGATCAATTGTAACACCTTGAGGAAAAAAACACACACACAGAACAGGTATCAGACCTCATAACAGCACAAACATTCAAAACAATCAAAGGAACCACCTATAAAGGTCTAACCCAGAAGCCAAGACACGCCCCTGTAGGACCATTGTTTGACAACCTTGGTATCATGTATTGCGATACTCCAATCTTTTCAAAGGTTCAAGTGGCATGCACCTCATCTGGAAAGTCCTTGGGATGTGGGGAGGTGAAACGTATCCTCATGTCAGAGTCTACAAGGGAAACAAGGTCCAGAAGTTCTGCGAATCGCAGGCCGCCTTGTTTGGCCCGGTACACAGTGCTGAAGCCTCGACTGAGGCGTGAAGCAACCTCAGAGCTGCTGAACTGCATCTCCGAAACGTCCCTGTAGCTGTTCACGTTTTGTCCCAGCAGAGTCACCTCCTTCACACCCTGCACCCAGAATAAATTCATATAGATAGAATCCAATTCAGCCAATAAAACCCTAAAATATAAAATATAATATCTGATGTACACATTGTTAAAATTTCAACATGCACTATTCACCCCCTAGTCCATAAATGGCAACCAAGTTGGGAAAAGGTTGGTTGCCATCTGTTTTGTAATCTCACAACCATGAACATATTCACATATGACTGCCCATTCTGTCCATGGCAGTTTAGTACACCCATTTTCAGTTAACTGATAAACAGTCTAGTCACAGAGTTTTAGAAGATTTAGATTAAAAAAAAAAAAAAAAAAAAAAAAAAAAAACTGCTTTTTTCTTGTTTTTCAGGAAGAAATTACATTATTGAATTATTCCCATGCGTGAGACTGGCTGGTTATTTGATACCCACAAGCCAAAACTTTACAGTTTGTTTCACATGGCTACACAGGCTAGCACAATCAGGAAAAACATGAATTATATAATTCAGTCTTAAAGGAACAGTAACGAATGCTGCCTATTTAACTAGTGATTAAGATAGGTTGGATAACGGTCATGTAAAAATGCTGTATATGGGCCCTTTCGAGAAAAAAAAAAGGAAATCGTTTTTATTCAGTTCTACAGCTGTCAAAATAAAAGACCTGATCAGACAGCATGCGGACTTCTTCCAGTATGGAGGATGCGGGTCTGCTTCTCTCTCTCCCTCGAGTGAACGGCACAATACAGAAGCTGCACATGTTGTCACATCCTCGCATAATAGACCTAGGATAGGCACAAAGGACAAAATAAACTCAAAATAAAGGACAAAATAAACTGTCCAGAATATTCTATAACCATCAGCAACAGGCGATAAGACTGACACTGAGGTATTGTTTGAAGTAGAACATCTAACAGCATGAGGAATCACTGGAAGACTAAAACAGTGCCTTTGAAATTTTATATCACTTTCATCCTCAATGCAGGAAAGTCTGTGCAATGTCTTAATTAGTAACCAGGCAAGACAGATTGGAGAGTGATTTCTAAGGAAGTTTTGGGTCAGTGTTTTAACAGTTTTTCAGGTGATTTCTACATGGTTAACCCAATATCAGCGTAACTTCAGTTAAAGCTATAGTGTACTGAAACACATGGACAAAACACCACAAACTCTCCAGATGGACTATCCATGCTGCTTTAAAGCATTTTTATGTATATTAGTGAGTCTGTGAGGACTATGGCTCTTTTCACCATTGGGGAAAAATTGCTGAAGATACTTAGAACATCTTACACTCCCTGCAAATGCTTCAGCTTAGGACTCCACAGTAAAAACTCCACGCAGCAATACATTCACAATATACTGTAAATGCCATTCGCCTTGCAACGGTAAAAAAAATTAATTAAATGAAACTGATGTTTTGTGCTTTATTTGCATATTATTGCTTTCCACGATAAAAATATTACAAATAAACGGATAAAATCAAAAACTAAGTGCCCTTTTTAAAACTCTTCACTGACGCACGGGTAGCCACTATTTATCTACAACTCACTCGTATGAAGCATAAAAAGGGTTTGCGTCTCTGTCCTGGCAGGAACCAAGGAGAGTACACCCCCACATACTACCATATTAGCAACTAAACAATAAATTATCTAAAATATTTATGTGCAAGTAACTGGCATGTCTGATTTGTCATACATAAACTTAATGATCTTTCTTTTGAGTTTCTTTATCGAACCTCCAGATGAAGAACTCACACAAAAGCACTGTGGCCTGTACTGTGGACTGGCATAACATCAGCGTAGGTCTCCTCCAGGGAAAGCAGGACGTTACTGGCCCTCTGACCTCCATGGGCAAGAGACAGCAACCTCGGCAAATCTCTATAGGCATCCGGCCCTGCAACAACATCCACCAGCTTCTCCTTCTCCAACAACTCAGTCTTTAGCCTCTCAGCCATGCAACCTGGAAAAAGAGATGCTAAAAGTATAAATAGAACACTGACCCGTTGTGTTAAAAGCAAACGAGATTTAAAATTTAGACCTCTTATATAGAGGCTGGAAGTTTTTTTTTTTAATGAGTTGTCAGAGTTTCTTTGTTTTTCCACTACGTTATTTTATTATTCTTTGCAGTACAATTTTGCTGGTGCATTATGCAAGTTATACGTAGTAAACATGTGAAAATATAGTAACATGTATTGGGTATCTTGATGTCTTGAAGATTAGCAATGCCATAGCACTCATCCCTAGGAGGTCATAAAAACATACATATGTTTGTCAGACTGAGGAACTCATTTAGAGGAAGGCTGAAGAACATTGATGACGACAGAAATTACCTAGGATTCCTATTTTTAACTGAGGTTTGGCCTTTAGACGCTTCTTTTTAAGTGCTGTGAGTTGTTTGAGTCTGTTCCAGATGGTCTGCTCAGCTTTTTCCCTACAAACAAGGAGAAAATGGGACTGAAATCCAGCAACAGTGCCCAGACAAACACAAGACTATACAGAATATATGTAGCTAAGAGTGGATTTTAATAGAAGATCAGAACTGGACTATTACCAACCTTACAGAACAAGTAACAAGAAGCACCACATCTGCCTGGGAGAGAAGTTTGAGAAACATGAGTCAAAGGATTCAGATGAAGATCCATCATATGTACAAAAGTATTGGGACGCCTGACCATTAATTATACTGAATTCAAATACATAGACTTTAATATGGAGTTGGTCCCCCCTTTGCAGCTATAACAGCTTACACTTTACTTGGAAGGCTTTCCACAAGATTTTGGAGTTTCTGTGGGAATTTGTGCCCATTCATTCTGTTGAGCATTTATGAGGTCAGGCACTGATGTTGGGTGAGAAGGCCTGGCTCACAATCTTCGTTTAAGTTCATCCCAAAGGTGTTGGGCAGACTTTAAATATGGAGCTGGTCCCCCCTTTGCAGCTATAACAGTTTCCAGTCATCTTTGAAGGTTTTCCACAAGATCTTGGAGTGTTTCTGTGTGAAGTTGTGACGATTTATTCTGTAGAGCATCTCTACGGAGCTTGCTTTGTGCACTGGGGCACAGTCATGCTGGAATGGAAAAGACTCTTCCCCAAGCTGTGTTCATAAAGTTGGAAGCATGGCGTTGTCCAAAACATCTTGGTGTGCTGAGGCATTAAGAATGTCCTTCACTGGAAGTAAGGGGCCTAGAACAAACCCTGAAAAACAGGTGTGTCCCAAAACTTTTGTTCATATAGTGTAGTCCTGCCGGAACTAAAAGGGTCAAAACGCACCTCTTGGAGTTCGGATGTCCGGAGATATCCTCCCTTCTGCAGTATGGACCATGCAATTTCAGTGTCATTGACGTTCATCTGACAGCCATAGGTTTCAAAATATACTGCAAAAGATCAAGAACTTGCAAGTGACATGGAAAGAAATCTAATACCATTTGGTTCAATAGCTTACATTCAAGCAGTCACCAACCTTTCTGTAAATTTCCCAAGGAGATATGAGGAATATATGGCTCTTCATGTTCAGCTGGTGATTCTGGAGGCTTTTTGTTTGAAGAAGTCCTGATAAAGTCCTGAAAGTCTGGACCAGTTGACAGTTTGGTCTTAAATCTCTTCACTCTCGTCTCTTCAGAGTTCTTAGCAGAAACTGAGCAATAACACCTATATTTGAGGGCTCGTCGAGGCAAACGAGTTTGAAATAAACATGCAAAAATCCTTAAACTGCTGGCAAGCTTCATAGCTAAATGAAAACAAGTGAACATAAACAACTATGCTTGAACTACTAGCGCTGCTAACAAGCTAAGCTCCTTTTCTTAGCTTATTCGTCCATGAAAAAGAAACAGGGATGGCATAGTACAAGAATTAAATACGTGAACTTTAATTACTTTTACTTTTAAATATCTTTGCTAGCAAATGTAGCTTGTTACATTTCACGTGTAACCTCACAGTGTTGTCATTGACAGCTAGCATGGCTACTGTTGTTTGCAAAGTAAAAGTTTATAAACTATGAAAATTACAAAATGTTTTCTGTGCTGACAAAACAAAAACAATACTTTGGGCTCTAGAAAAAGTACAATTTCAAAAAATTATTGTTTTAAGTGTAGAGTGGTTAAAAGGTTTGCTGGTGACATAATGCTTACAATCAGGGACTTTTATTTTAGCCAGTGTGAACTGACTGTATGAAGAGTGGAGGATTAACGCCTTTATTGCCAGGTTCAAGGGGTTGAAGTCTTAATTGCAATACAAATAATGCTTTAGAAGTTAAACCATTCTCTAGGGTCGGGTTTAGGCTTGATCTGAGTCTCCACAGGGTTTATGGAGGCCACATGGACCCAAATGAGCAAGTATTAATTGATTAATGTGAGGATTCATTGAAGACTGTATTATTATACAACCCCAAATCATTAAAAGTCAATGGTATAGAAAATGAAAAATAATAATAAAGCAAGTTATTCTTAATTTTTTTTAGTTCATTGCAGACAGTATGAACCCAAGATATTTAATCTCCTCTCCTAATCTTCTTGCACCACTCTTACATAAAGATTTTAGATCTTAAGACTTTCCTCTGCTTCTCACACTGCCCTGAAACTTGGGTATTTATTTGTATTGTCAGTCACTTTGGATAAAATCGTCTGCCAAATGAATGAATGTGATGTTTTATCGCCAACTTCATGTTATTTCTTAATGCACATGCATTTCTGCTCTACAGGCCTGCAACAGATTCCAAAAAAAAGTTGGGATGCTAAAGCATTTACTACTTTGTAACCTTCCCACAACACGTAAAAGACATTTTAGCACTGTGGATACCAAATGTATGGCCAGGTTTCAAAATTCTCCACACATTCTCTACTGGGGGCGATCAGAACTGCAGGCAGGACAGTTCAGTACCCACCCCCTCTTCTGCAGCCATGCCTTTTTAATGTGGGCAGAATGTGGCTTTGCATTGTCTTGTTGAAAAATGCATGGACATCCATGACAAAAAATTTACACTTCAAGGCATCACATGTTGCTCTAAAATCTCAATGTACATTTCTGCCCTAATGCTGCCATAACAGAAGTATAGATAACCTTTGGTCACACGCAGCATCAATTTCTTCCAAAAAATACCTGGAATACTGACTTGTCTGAACACAAGACACATTTCCACACTGTGATGGTCCATTCCAGATATCCCAGTCCAGAGAAGTCAATGCCGCTTCCGGACATAAGGTTTCTTTTGTGCACAGCACAGTTTTAAGAGGCATTCATAAATGTACCTCCGTATTGTAGTGCTTGACCAGGGTTTGTCTAAGGAATTCAGATTCAGAATTAGAAAATGTGTCCCTTCCCTTGCGTCCCTTCCCTTTAAACACTGAAATTCCTCAAGACCACTAGATGATATTATGCACTGAAGAAGGCAATATGTAAATCCCTTCCAATCCTTCTTTGAGGAACATTGTTTTTAAACATTTCAATAATTTTGTCACACATTTGCGGACAAACTGGAGATCCTCTGCCCATCTTTGCTCTTTGAACACTTTCATGGATATAGTTTTTGCACCAAACCGTGATG
This sequence comes from Alestes dentex, assembly GCA_037576975.1. Taxonomy (NCBI): domain Eukaryota; kingdom Metazoa; phylum Chordata; class Actinopteri; order Characiformes; family Alestidae; genus Alestes; species Alestes dentex. Next base: position 2,043 of record JBBIGA010155660.1, on the reverse strand, counting down.
AAAATCATCTGTTCATCACATCATTATTATTATTTTTTTTTGCTCCATTACTAGTCCTGCATTGTCCTACACTGGAATGTGCTACAGGCCTAAAATGCAGGAATGGATGTGTATATTAACAAATGAAATGAAGTTGACCAGAAAATGTCTTCATATATTCATACTGTTTGCAATGAAATAAACGTCAAAGCAAATTCAATAATCACCAGTTTTTTTCAGTTATTATTTGCATTCCATTCAAACATTCCATTCACATTTGCATTCAAATTTCATTTGCAGTGACTTCAGTGTTACACATATATACATTATATACATATGTATGGCATTTCTAGATTATATGAATAAAATCTTTAGAAAGAACATGCATTTTGTCTCCAAATATCTAAATCGTCTTCAGAATTATACCTTTTCAAAACTTTATGGAAGTTAAGGTAAAAACACTTTATAACAAGCAATTTGGGGGCATTTTCAGCGGTCCGCTGAACATACAATTGTGTTCAGATATTTAACTGTGTTCAGATAGCAAAGCAATATTTTTACAAGTGCAAAAATATAATGACACGAATGTAGATGAAAGGTTTTGTCCCAACTGTGAAGCTTTATCAGGTAATAATATCAGTTGTCTTTACACTTTTTTAGCATTGTTTTTTCTACAGAAAGTTTTCTAATTTTGCCCTTTCTCTTAGATAGTGATAGGAAAACCTTTCTTGGTTTTCCAAGGTCTGCTTTGGTTTCTGAAGATTATGAGATTAGATTATGAGATTTAAAAACAAATGGAGATATATGATGTGTAACCAATGAATTGTGTAATGCAGCAAGTTAATAATGTGGTTAAAGTAGCACAAACTTTACTTTCTGACAGAGAGGCCTAGGAAGAGAGAGAGAGAGAGAGAGAGAGAGAGAACAAAATGAATCTGTCAACAATAAGTGTGCCTTTGAAGGTTTTCTCAGTATAGTAGGTGTATATGGAGGGTTGTCACATGGTTCCTTCCTGGGTGGCAGCTGAGCTCCTGCAGCCTGTTGCTGTGGCTGATGATTCTCTTCCACTCTACAACCACTTTCAGCATCACTCGTTTAGGAGAAGGTTGAGGATGACACCAGACCCTGATAAAAACTAACCTCCACGCGCTCTCTGCCTTCTTTCACATCCGAGACCGCCCGAGGGAGCTTTCCTCCGCATCTGCCCTCCACAGAATCCTCCAGGTGAGCTGCTTCTGCTTAATTGAATTTACTTGGTGAAAGCCACTCTGTTGAATAAGCCTATTATCGTCTTTAATTGTTTGAGTTCTTGCTGTAATTATTCCTATTGTCAAATCAAAAATTCCAAGAACATATAATTCCAAAATGCTGCATATTCACATGTAATCTTTTTTTTTTTTTTTTAAAGAATAACAGCTGGTGTAAAAAAAAAAGCAATTTTATTTCTTTAATACAGGTGCCATTAATCGTAATGTACCTCTGATATTTCTTGTACACGTAAAGTCGTCTAAGTAACAATGTACATCATTAAAAAGAAAGCTTGAATGAAATCTAGAAAAAAACCTTGCTAATCTTGGATGAGCAGATTAAAAACGGCAGCAGGCTCTTCTGTCAGCAGCACATGTCCACTGCAGAGATTAAAAAAAGTGAAAGAAAGGAAGGAAGGTGTTGGTTCAGCGGTTTCTAAAATGTAATTTTGAGAGTTTTTTTCCTGCTGGTCAGTGTGTCCGGCGCCAGTCAGGATGATGAAGAGAGCTGTAGTGTTGGCTCTGTGCTGCCTGTTGATGACTGACCCTTGTGCTCCACTCTATCCATCACTACGGTAAGACCACCCGTATCTCTATTAAACGCATGTCACACATTTCCTGTACAATTTTTTAAAAAATGTTTCTTTTTTTACAATCCTGGTGGTGTTAAAGCTGAATCTGTTTAATATCAGGTGTATGTATTCACCAGTTTTATATGTCTATTTCTACTTAGGTTCATGTAATTTTTAAAACAATTTTAAATTTTCATATAATGTAAAGGTCAGCAGGTCACTTGTGCTGACTGTGTATGTATTTA
>JBBIGA010155616.1:0-18072 GCA_037576975.1 Alestes dentex | reverse complement strand
TGTGTGTGTGTGTGGGTGTGTGTGTGTGTGTGTGTGTGTGTGTATGTGTGTGTGTGTGTGTGTGTGTGTGTGTGTGTTAAATGCTAAAGGGGTGAAAGCAGCAGACAGACGACGAAACAAGCCGGCGCAGAGATGAGATGGGATCAACAGGAATGTGTGAGCGAGAGAGAGAGAGGAGAGAGAAAGAGAGAGAGAGGAGAAAGAAAGAGTAAGAGAGAGAGGAGAGAGAGAGAGCGAGAGATAGAGAGAGAGAGAGAGAAAGAGAGAGATGGGCACTGATGTTTGCAGAGGAGACTGCCAAGTCTTCGTGAGTGAGTGTGTGTCTGCGTGTGTATTTATCCCTTTCTGAGGACCAAAAAACAGGAAACACTGGAGAAGTGGGGACGTTTTGCTGGTCCTCATTAGGAAACGTGTTTTTCACCACGAATGAAACTTTTTTAGGAACAACTAAAAGCAGAAGATGTCTTTTGGTTACTGAGGTTTAAGGTCAGGGTCAGGTTTAGCTTTACTAGGTATTACTAATACGCAAGACAATGGAAGGTCCTCACAATTACAGTAATACCAACATGTGTGTGCCCACGATTTACACTGCAGTGCCACGTCAGGGGCCGAGAGAGAGCGAGAGAGGAAAAGCGAGGTTGAGAGAGGGAGGTTAAAAGTCAGGGAGCTGGAAAAGCCGCGTAATAACAGGGAAGACGCAGACGAACCGCAGCAGAGTGACATCATGGAGCAGCGGAGATTATCATAGACTCTAATGGAAAACCCACCCAGACTGAGGACCCCATACTAACAGCACAGCCTGAAAGAAAGAGACTAGATCAGAATGAATAAAGAGCTCAGACAGTAATGGGCTGTCATTTCCTCCATATCTTCACAGTATCAGATGTTTATAGTAGCATTGATAAGTTAATGGTCCCTCTGGGACAGAAAGACCAGTCCCAACTCGGTCATCTTATGAATGAATCTGTGCAACATCTGAAATGTATCTTAGTGATCAAATTCAAGTCTTAAATAACAAAGTCAGACAGGTTTGAGATCCAAAAGGTTGTTCGAGAGAAGAAACTTGGGAAGTTAATGAGAACAGCAGAAGAACTCTTTTGACACCAGCAATTTGAACCTCCAGAAAATGGTTGAAATTAAAATTGCTACTTAAGTTTATGTACTTTATGTTTCTTTATGGACCTAAATAAAACTTACATGTAAAATATCAAAGTTCTGGTGGAAAATATGTTTCCCTCCCCATGTCATGTGACCTATCAGTGGTTCTCAACCTCCTACTGGTTTAATTTTGTTCAGTTATGGCCTTGAAGTAGAGGGAAGGTTTATGAAGATTATTACATATTACAGCATATTACCCTCAATATCATCCAAAACAACCAAAACAAATGGGTCAAATGTGGCAGCTGGTGGCCTAGTAGTTCAGGAGTTTAACATTTCCAAGGATTTATATAATATTTATATGTATTATTCTGAAATTTTCTCCAAACCTTTTTTGTTGTCTCTTATTTTTTTCCCATGGCTGTATATGTATGTGTGTGTGTGTGTGTGTGTGTGTGTGTGTGAGCTTAATAATGAGGAATAATGACAAAAATGAATGCATGTGGATGTGACCTGAATATTCTGCTCTTCTAGAGTGCAGTAAATTCATCAACATGTATCGCTATGAAATATTGGTCAAATCTACTCTTCTGTCCGATGCTGATGTTATTTTTCCGAGCAAATAAATATCTGCTGTCATAAGGTCGCTAATCTTAAATGATTATCAGTTACTTTTAGTATAATTAGCATCAGAGTGATGGGACAGGTTGTGGTGAGAGAGAGAGAGAGAGGGACAGAGAGAGATAGTGATATAGTGGGACAGAAAGACAGAGAGAGAGAGATGTAGAGGGACAGAGAGAGATAGTGATATAGTGGGACAGAGAGAGAGAGAGAGAGAGAGAAAGAGTGAGAAGGAGAGAGAGAGAGGGAGAGTGAGAAGGAGAGAGAGATAGAGAGGGACAGAGAGAGAGGGAGAGAGAAAGAGAGAAGAAAGAGTGAGAGAGAAAGGGAGAGAGAGAAAGAGAGAGATACAGATATAGAGGGACACAGAGGGAGAGAAAGGGAGAGAGAGAGAGAGAGAGAGGGACAGAGAGAGATAATGATATAGTGGGACAGAGAGAGAGAGAGAGAGAATGGGAGAGAGAGGGTGGGAGAGAAAGTGATATAGAGGGACAGAGAGGGAGGTTTGCCTTTGGGAGTAAAGTAAAGCAAAGTAAAGAAAAAAAACAGGCCAAGAGGGAGAACAGGAGTAAAAGGAGGGATGGTGTGAAGGTATGCTGGCATAGCCAGAGAGAGGGGGGAGGTATGCTGTGGTCTTTGTGTGTGTGTGTGTGTGTGTGTGTGTGTGTGTGTGTATGTTGGGGGGTGGTACAGGGTGGAACTCCTCCACAGAGGCTAACAGAGCTAAGTGGAGTGCAGGGTTGAGCTTTAGGTGTTACAGACTGACCCAGAATCAGCCTTGTGTGTCTGCAGCTATTAATAACCCCAGTGTAAACTGATCCCAGAGCAGGTTTTACAGCAGGGTGTGTCTAGTCTAGTTCAAGCCTCCTCGCTGACCGGCCTCCTCCTGCTGCACGAGCGTGCGTGTTTCAGCATGCACACACACACAGACACACACACACACGCACACACACACACACACACACACAGACACGTGTGCTGAGCAAACTAGACTGGACTCCTGCTGGCTTCACTGCTTGTTTTCTCACCTGTGGGATTTCAGACGTGTCTTTATGGGACTTTTTTAATCGGATTCCTTTATGCTTGGTGAATGAGTTCTTATCTCAAATCAGCTTTGGACTCCAAGCAGCAAGTGGGGCACCTCACTCAGGTAAAGCCATTCTCCCATCTTATAGCACCTTCAGTCACACACACACACACACACTCCCAGTCAGAAGGTTTGGCGCACTGAGATTTTCTAAATTTTTTGCTCCATTAATATTTACTAAAAATACACCCAAAATATTTGCTTACAAATAAATGTACAGTATGTTCACCATTTGAGTTCCTTTATTTGCCACACATTGTCATATTATATTTTATTAATCAGAACTGACCTACGGTCAGCCATCGAATGTAATGATAATTCTAAACACCAGACCAGTGCTGAAACAGTAAAGAGTGCATTTAAAGTTGACTCTGCATCACCACACAACCAGTTAATAGGATGTCAGACATGCACTGTTACAGATTCTTTCATCTTATAAACACATTTTATATATTGTATATATATATATATATATATATACACAGCATTGCACTACTCATTTCTTTGGATTTTGCTTGGAATTGCTTATTTCTGGTAAACGGAGGTCTGGAGAACTGGATCTTTGGAAGCATGAGGAGTGACTCAAAACGTTTGCACAGTACTGTGTAGAAATATTTATTTTTATGACCTTTAATAATGGAGAAAACTGAAAGAATTTTGACGTGTCCCAAATATTCTGCATCACCAAATCTCGGTTTGAGATATCAGTAATATCTACACATCTCCCTAATGCCTTTATTTTTGTGCATCTCTACTTACATTGAGTATTGTGACATTACTCATCGCCAGTCCTTATGGATTTGTACATTAAAGCATATGTGCATGATATGGAATCCCCCCTTTAGCTCTTTCCCCTCAGACAGGAGTCCAGGAGCTCCGAGAGGAGCAGGAAAGACGATAAACATGTGTTACCTTTCCAGGAGCTTCACAGTGGAGAGAAGCCTCATAACAGATTACTAGTCTCAGGCTGGCAGACGGGGTATTTTTCAGTGTGTGTGTGTGTGTGTGTGTGTGTGTGTGTGTGTGTGTGTGTGTGTGCCTGTGAGGCCGGTGGTTAAAGGCTTGTTTGTTTGAGCTTGCAATTGTTATAACATGTCTGAGTTGGAGAGTCGCAGCTGAAACGCAGCAGGAGTGGACAAAGGGGTCACTGGGTTTTTAAGTGGTGGCCCAGGTGTCTGTACACACCCATCACTGCAAAGTTCACCTCAATCAGTCAGAGATATGGAGCCTTCTCTTAATCTCACACACATTCCAGCACACACACACACATACACACACACAGACACACACACTCATACACACACACACACACAGACACACACACACAGACAGACACACACACACAGACAGACACACACACAGAGACACACACAGAGATACATAGACACACACACACACACAGATACACACACACTCATGCACACACACACACACAAACACATTCACACACACACAGATACACACACACTCACGCGCGCACACACACACACACACACACGTTTGCTGTGCAGACTAGTCCGGACTCCTGCTGGATTCACTGCTTGTTTTCTCACCTCTGGGATTTCACACGCAGAGTAAAATGTTTCAAAAGACTGGAAGTTTACTGAAACAGGACTTTTGTGATTGGAGATGTGTTTTGTTTAGTTTGTTGTTAAAAACGTTTCTGTAAATATACTTCAGGATTCAGTTACACAAATAGCAGGTACTTACACTCACTGGCCCATTTATTTGAAACACTTCATTAGTTCTTCCACTCACTGGCCACTTTATTGGAAACCACTTTTTTCATATTCTGATATTTACAGGCCTAAAGTTTCTCAGCCTTACTGAATGTGATCTAATCTTAACTGTAATTTTGATCCACGACATCACGCAGTTCAGGGAGCTTAGCGTCTACAGCAGTAATTGAAGGCCATGGTTTTTATCCATCTACTGTGTCAGGACACGTTCTGTGTTAATTCCGCATTATTTTAAAATATACAGTAAATATATACCGGTATATAGTTTGGCTTGAGTTAGTTGTATAAAAAGTGAGCATTTATAGATAAAAATATAGATTATTTTTCCTCTAAATAGAGGAAAGGAACTTAGTTAACCATAGTTAACCACTCATAGTTGAGCAGTTATGTCTCACCCATTGAAAACAATGGAATAAATGTGTTTCTGTCTGAAGTGTGCAAGTGAATTAGTCTTTGTCAGTGTCTCCCTTTCTTTCTTTCTCTCTCTCTCTCTTTCTCTCTCTCTCTCTCTCTCTCTCTGTCTCGCTCTCTCTCTCTGCTGAGAATGTCTTCACCGTTCACTGGGGGTCGATAATTAATTGCTAGGTGTCCTTCGGTCAGGACAGTCGTGCCACAGCTGGCCCTGAGAGAGACAGGACGTCCTGAGTGGATGATGTCACCAAGGTGAGCCCCGCCACGTTGGCGTGGCACCGGGGATGAGACCGCAGTGCGTTTGGGTTAGAAACACATGGCCCGCAGCAGCGCATTTCATCACTGTCTGTTCAGCAGACCTGACCTCACCTCCCAGTGAGTCACACACACACACACACACACACACACAGACAGACACACCTTTACCACCATGTGCTCACACACACACGCACAAACATGGATTTCTTTCCACACCCAGTGATAAGCCTGTGTTTAATGAGTTAAACGGTTTGGTTGCTGTGTGATGGTTATAATAGAGTAATAGGGAATAGCCCATAATGAACCTTACTGGACACTTTATTAGAAACACCCACCTCGTACCTTCACTCACTAGACACTTTATTAGAAACACCCACCTCGTACCTTCACTCACTGGACACTTTATGTGTTCTTGAAAACCTGAAAACATTTGACTTTATTTTGCACAATTATATTTACTTTAAATTGATCAAAGAATTTCTGGTCAGAACGATTTTAGTTTATTATATGTTTGTTTTATTATTTTTATTGTTTTGCAGTTCAACTTCTGACAAAATACATCATATTTAAACCAAAATTATTTTTGTTTTCTTATATCTCAGTTGGAAAAAAAAGGTGGTTTGACAGTGATTTGATTTATATTGTGATATATATCGATATCGACTGATATGAAAAACATATATCGAAATAAGATTTTTCCCATATTGCCCAGTCCTGTTCGAAACACTTCATTAGTTTTTCCACTCACTGGCCACTTTATTGGAAACACCCACCTTGTGCCTTCACTCACTGGAGAACTTTTTTAGAAACACCCACTTTGTACCTCCACTCACTGGACACTTTATTATAAATGACTGGAGGAGGTCTAACAAAATGTGCATCAGCGAATACTGTGATTCTGAGTTACTCAGTTTGAGAGACAGCACTGTATGTGTGTGTGTGTGTGTGTGTGTGTGTGTGTGTGTGTGTTTGCACGTGTGTGATGTTGGAACAGCTCTCCAGCTGATCTACATTTACAGCCTTTCACACCTGACCCTTTTAGCCCCGAGCCTGACGCCCTCTGACCTATCGGCCGGTCTCCTGAGTGCTGTGATTGGCCTCCAGCCTCGGACTGGTGCTTTTCTACGCCAGCATCTAATTGGCTGGTTCCTACTGCTGTCACTACGCATTAGCCTTCTGCATTCTCACAGTGGCAATGAATCAGCAGGGGACGACTTTCTACCCCTTAATACCCCCCTCTAAAACAACAGCCTGAAAGAGTGGAGAGAGAGAGGGAGGGAGATTGAGAGAATAGACTGGGTTAAAGAGTTTGTTATGGCCAGGTGTCGCTCTGTGGAGAATTGAACGAGGGAGGAAGGGAGAGAAAAAAAATGAACCCAGAGCATCATCCAATTCTGTCAGAACGAGTGAATAGAAAAGATGTGATTTGGACATGAAGGGTTTTGTTTGTGTGTGTGTGTCACAGAGAGATAGAGAGAGACAGAGATTGTGTGTGAGAGATATTTATCTCTTTGTGGGGTCCCCAGTATGTGAAGAAAACAGGAATGTGTTGACATTGTGGGGACCATCCCCTTGTGTGTGAGATTGGGAAACTCTGTCTGTGTGTGTGTGTGTGCAGGTGATCTCATATGTGTGTTTTAATGACACATCCAGAAAAGCAGTAATAAAAGAGGTAATATTTATATTACAGCAGAAATAACACCCACATTTCGGAAAATCACTGTGGGGTCCCCAAAGCAGGTAGAGGGGTGCGGCCCGTTCCGTTAGGTACGGTACATAATAAAGTTTTCAGTCGTCACCATGCCGTGGTCGGGTGAGCATCGAGGCTTTGTAGTGGAGGCTTTTTTCAAAAATGGCATTGTAGCTGCAACGCAGAGCGCGTTTTAATTCCGCGAGAGGGCGCTCGCCTGATTTAAGTCCCTGTGACTTTTTTCTATGGGGGTTCCTCAAGGCTGAGGTTTTCAACCATCGTCCTCGGTCCTTGTACCAACTAAAGGAAGCTATTCAAGAAGAAATTGAAAGAATTTCGCCCGACGTGCTAGTGTGAATGATGGAAAACTTCCAAGAACGGCTCCAAATCTGTATCAGCCATCGAGGCCACCATTTGGACAATATAATTTTTAAAACTTAAAGTAAAAAACTTTTTTATATCTACATTTGGGAAATAAAAAGTTTTTTTGTCATACCTCGAAGCATTCTTTTTCAATCCCCCTTTGAACTGTAGGAGTTATTCCCGCCGCACCCTATATATATATATATGCTTTCCTGGATTTATAATTCCCCAGGACTTCCAAAGACTCTGATTTTCAGTCCAGTCCCTGAACCTGACCAGTTTCAGAGGAATGTTTTTCTGTTTCTTAAGACACACAGTGAGTCATTCAAACAGAACAAAGAATGAAGTCCTGAAGAAACAGGAGCAGATGATTGCAGATGGTCAGGCGGTGATCAGTATACTGGTGGTGCTGAATGCTGAGTGGCTGGAACTCCTTTATCAAGGGTCCTCGAAGCTTTAGGCATTTTGCAGCCTGTTGCAGAATCTCTCCATCCACCTGAATACCTCACATCAGTCTCATTCCATCCAATTACGTATCTCACCCTTGTCACCATGCCAGAGTCAACAACCATGAAGAAACCATGTGACCACCACATACAGTCCTTACACTTTTACAGGTCTGTTGTGTATTGAGGGTCTGTAACAGGTACTCAAGCAGTGCTGGGTTTGGATTAGCGGAAAAGAGCTATGAGGAATGCTGTGTGTGTGTGTGTGTGTGTGTGTGTGTGTGTGTGTGTACTCTCCTCAGGGTGTATAGAGGGGTCCGGGCTGTTTGGGTGGGACTCCTGCGCTGGTGAATGGCAGGGTTTGTGCTGGAGGACAAAATGACATGCTTTGTGTGTGAGTGGAGCAGAGTGTGTGAGAGAGCACTTTGCACTCAGAGTGTTTCTAACAGTGTGTTTATGGACTCGTGCCTGTAGAGGAGCTGGATAAGGGAGAAATAAAATTACACAATAACAGCAATGAGATGTTTCTGTATAAGAGCGGAAAAGCTTGCCATTCATTAGAGTGTGTGAGTGTGTGAGTGAGTGAGTGTGTGTGTGTGTGTGTATGTGTGTTTGTGTGTGTGTGTGTGTGTGTGTGATATTGCTGCACAAAATGTCATCTGTTAATCATTATCGCGATATCGGTCTCTGCAATACTGATAGTGCAACAGGCTTCAATATGCAAATGAGCCTCAAAAAAAAAACATCACAGTGTTTCTGACAGGGTGACCAAAGCTCGGCTCCTAGGTGTTTTGATGAATGGAGGTCATCATGTAATCCAGCAAAAGTCTAATTTTTAACCGTTAAAGGTGTTGAATAAACCGGTGCGTGAATGGGCGGGGCTAAACTGCTGTAGTCAGAAAAAGGAGAGGTATTTAAATGTGTGATTTAAAGTACTGTGATTTGAAAACGGGCTATTCTTGTAGTTTATTTTCCATTATATGGACTATATGACTATATGGCAGTAAATGTACCACTTCAAACAATATTTAAAGCCATTTTTACGTCCAGAAAAGTTATTATTTGGGCCCTTAAATGTCTTGAGAGGCATCACAGTCAAAATTTGGAGCAGTAAAATTGCAGTGCTGATATTTTGTCCCTGTCAGGGAGCTCTAGTGTGTGAGTGTGTGACTGTATGTGTGTGAGAGAGAGGAAGAGAACAACTGAGAGGCTCTGCAGCAGCCTTGTTTTGGTGTCTAAAAATATATTTCTGTGTGAGCTCCTGTTTCTCTCGCCAAGTTCTTAAAGGGACATCGTCTTCTGGCTGGGCTTTTATGGATTAAATGTAAATCTTGGGGAAAGAAACTAGAATATGAGGCTTATATTCAACATTTTTTAGAAAGTAACACACCATACACTACAGTGCAAAAGTCTTTATTTCTCCAGACTTCCTTGTATACTAATGTAGTTTTGAGGAAGAGTTCTCCAGGCTTCCTGAAGGACTTTCTAAGACTCTCATTTTCAGGCCAGTCCCTGAACCTGACCAGTTTCAGAGGAATGTTTTTGTTTAAGCCACACAGTGACCTATGTATGAATAATTTGAGCAGAACAAAGAGCATCTAACTGAAGTCCTGAACCTGTGAAGAACCAGGAGCAGATGATTCCAGATGATCAGGCGGTGATCAGTATACTGGTGGTGCTGAATGCTGAGTGGTTGGAACTCCTTTATCTAGGCTCCCTGTATTTGTAGGCACTGTGCAGTAAAACATTTGTTCCTGTTTCTTTCATTTAATCTACTCAGTATGCCAAAGATAAGACAGTTTGACAGAAAACCAGCAAGGTGATTCAAAGCAAAATAGAAAGAAAGGAGGGAGGCCTCAAGACTTTTGCACAGTACTGTATATCCAGGTGGTCGAGAAAAACACGGCTATTTTCTGGAGCTAAAACATAATGATGCTAACACTGAATGAAAGTTAATGCGACCCACTTAGCAGGATCTCGTTTGGGTCGGACCCCCCACACCTGTTTCTGTTTCATCACCATCGTCTTGTTTGATGTGTTTTATTATGTTTCTCTGTATTATCGCTTTCAACACCCCCTTTTCTCCTCTATCTGTCCTTCTGCTCTCTCTCTCTCTCTCTCTCTCTCTGGTGGGACGTGCTCCAGGCTGAAGTCCAGATCATGGGGAGTTCATCTGTCTCCTCCACCGTGAGCTCTGACCTGAGGAGAATGTGGATAAACCCTAATTAATGGAATATTCTCCAGTAATCTTTTTCCAGGGTTTCAGTTGTGGTGGTGTTTGTGAACCGTGCGGTTCTGTTTAATTACGCAAACACTGAATTCTGTCGTCCTCCACTGATCTCCCTCTCTACTTCCTTCACTTTCTCTTCTCTCTTTCACACCGTTTATCTTTTTTTTTCTACCCTTTTCTGCTGTTATCTCCTTTCTCCAGCCGTTTTTTTTTTTTATAACTCTCCTCTTCTCCTTCCAAGCTGAAATCCAGAAGACCTCTTCTTTTCCCGTCTCTTCTCTCCTCTCCCTTCCTCTCCGCTCCTCTTCTTTCCTCCTCTCCTCATTCCTCCTCTCCCCTCTCCTCTCCTCCTCTCCTCCCTCTCTCTCTGTGTCTGGAGGCAGTTCAGTGTGCCTGTTCTCTGTGCGTCTCTGGTGGAGTAAAACATTCATCACTGAACACGCGGTGAAATGTCAGCGTTCTAAAAGCGGCGGTGCGGATCCGCTCCTGCCGAGAGAGTCAGAGAGAACAAACAGGAGGGAAATTAATGAGGAGAGGAGGGACTGCTGCTGCTTCTGAACTCTTCATTCTTCGCGTGTGTGTGTGTGTGTGTGTGTGTGCGATCCCGTGTTCTCTGCTGAAATACTGTGATGTCACCACATCAGAAGCCGCTCTAGTCTCTTCTCCCTCTCCCGTTTCCCGTTTTTCTTTTTTTTGACTCCCCTCACCCAGCTGTAACCTCCAGCAGTTGTTTTTGTGTCTCTAAAAGGCACGGAAATGTCAGGAAATGCGCATTTTAATATCCGAGACATCAAACAATGCTAAACAAAAGCCCCCATAAACAAATCCCATAGAAAACAAAGACGCAGATCACACATGCTCCTGAGTTCATGGTAGTAAATATGTACTAACAGTAGTAGGAGTATATACTCTGTGTGTGTGTGTGTGTGTGTGTGTGTGTCTGTGTGGTGTGTGTTTGGATGTGTTTGGCATTTCAAAATTTCTTCGTTAAAAACTACAAACCACCATTTGTCTATTTTTCACATTTCCTAATTTGTCTTTTCCATTAAGGGGTTACATCTGAATTATGGCTGACCCAAATAATTCAAACACCAAATATTTGTGTGTGATGTTGAAATGTAGTACTTTACTTAATATCTAGAAACGTGTCTTCTGTCTTTTGTTTGTTATAAACCAAAAATTTTAACATAAAAACTGAAAACAAGTGCGAAATGGACACACAAGCACACACAAACTCACGCTTTTGTCTGAAAGACTGAAGATCACTTTGTGAAAGATGTTGAAATGGCAAACAGCTTTTAAACCAGCATAAATGTCCAGATGTACATAAGTGTACAGTCTTGATCCACCCCTCATTTCTTCCTATTTTGCTTCCAAATATCCAGACTTTCTTGTATTTTAATGTGAAGAAACCAGTGAAGAAACAGGAGCAGATGATTCCAGATGATCAGGCGGTGATCAGTATACTGGTGGTGCTGAATGCTGAGTGGTTGGAACTCCTTTATCTAGGCTCTTTGTCTCTTTAGGCACTTTGCAGCCTGTCACAGTAAAACATTTGGTCCTGTTTCTTTCATGTAATCTACTCAATATGTCAAAGATAAGACAGTTTGAGAGCCAGAAAATAGTCCTTTTGCACCAACAAGGTGATTCAAAGCAAAATATAAAGAACTGACAGGGCTCAAGACTTTTGCACAGTGTATTGTTCATCTACAAAAGTTATTACAGGAGTGTACTCGTTATCTGTCATTGACCTGATGAGCTATTGTTTACGTCTTCGTTTATGTAACCGATCGATCCGTTCCGCCGCAGTGTTGAGATTTTCCTATTGGATGTCAGTGTTGGTTTGTATCTCCACGCTGGAGCTCCACTCTTGACGCTTCCACAGCTATATTTAGTCCGTCTGCAATTTGATTTTTGTTTTTCAGAGGGAAGAGGGCGATTTTGGACACACACACACACACACACACACACACACACACACACACATTCACTCCCAGACTCTCCTCTGGGTTCCTGCCAGCTCTCAGACTGCATTGCATCAGTCCCACCTACTGCCTGATTGATCCTCACAGATGAAGCCTGGATCACCACATGCAGCACATCCACACTTTTCTACAGCCGCATTTTACACTCAGTAATGAGTGAACAGTTTATGCTGTTTAACTCATGACGCTGCCTTTTATGTCTTGTTTCACTGTTACACTACTGTATATCTGATATTACTATCTATTGTAAAGTGTACCTTGAAAGGTGCCTATAACTGAAATGCATTATTATTATAATGCATTTTAGTCATTATTATTACAGTGCATAAGTAAAGTGCCCCCCTATAGTCAGGCATGACCACACCACAGCACAGCACACAGTGTGAACAGTGTGAAATTGTTTCACTGCATTTAACCCATTCTCCAAGTGAAGCAGTGGGCAGGACAGTACTGCGCTCAAGGGTACCTCAGTGGCGCCACAGACAGACCTGGGATTCGAACCCACAGCCTTCTGGTCACAGCTACAACCCCCTATCATTCTTCTTCTTCTTCTTCTTCTTCTAATTATTATTATCATTATTATTATTGTTATTATTGTACATTCAGTGCTCATTTTATTGGATAGCCTCACCTCGTTTTAGCAGGTTGGAGACTGTAGCCTGTCTGTTGATTCACAGTTTGCATCTCTAGTCCTTTGTCAATTATTGGCCACTTCTGGTAGGACGTGTTTTGGTGGTGGACCACTCTCAGACCAGTAGCGACACTGCCGTACACTCGTACCAGCGCCACACACACTCCCACGTTAAAGTTGCTGCTGTGCTGAGGATGCTCCATCACCAACACCACTTCTGTGGTCAGAAACTGATGATGGAAATGAGCAACTGTGGAACAGTTTCATACTGAGGACCTGATTGGTCTGAAGGAGCTGGACCATTTTTGGCCTTGTAGGCAAGTGTTAAGGTTTTAAATCTAATGGAGAACCACAGGAACTCAATGGAGGTCTGGAGTGGTGTGAGGAGTTTGGTGTATTGAAGAGGAAGATCAGCCAGGAGCGAGTTACAGTTTTGTATTTAAAAATTGCGTTCACAGCATCGTCCACCCTAGTTATGGAATTCAGTTGCTTCCAGAGAAGATGTACTTCTAGGACTCCAAAATTTTGGGTTAAAATCCAGCTGATAAAAGAAATTAGGGCATTTTTTGTTCTTTATAGGCGCTTGCGTGTTATCCCATCTTTAAAACCCCAGTAGTGGTTATTGTAATTAAATGACAGTAACTTTGATTCTACATGACACAGGAACACTAAACGAAGCGCAGCATGACTTCAGGCACGGATCCGTGCCAGTTGTGTTTTAAGGTTTCAAAGGTTCTTTGCCTGGATGTTTGGGGTCCTGGAGGAACACTGTGGACCTGGAGAAGTGATGTGGTCCTGGAACGTCGTTTATTTTCACTGTGAACTGTGTATATGGCTGAAATTACGATAAATATACAGGATCTGTCAGAATACTGTATTCACTCACACTAGTGCTGGTTTAATTGGTCAGTGGTCAGCACTGGGTTTAGCTTGATTTGTAGAGCATGCAGGGCACAACGAACCAAATCTGCTGTCTGTTCAAGTAAAATGATGCAAACCCAGCCAGAAATTGAGGAACGGCTCCTCAATTTCATTGTCAATGACATCACCGCTATCACATATCGCAAAACAAGCATCACTGATCAGAAGCGATGAGGTCAGACTCATAAAAACACGAATATGCGAGGAAAAGATTAGCACTGCGCCACTCATAACAACAAACACGGACACTTTCTGCTGAAATACTGATTCGAATCCAGGCCTGTGTAATCCAGGTCACTCCACTGGTCAGATAATCCTGTCATGGCACAGCTTTGTTCAACAGGATGGCTTTTTGAGGGGTTTTGGTCATCGTATGGAGAACAAGGAGGACAGAATGGTGTGGAATGTTAATACTGCAGATAATCCAGATTATTTTCTCGTCCAATCTCAATAACCAGTTATTCACGCCTTGTTCTAGTCCGAACAATGCCGGTGTTTTGTTCATTTGCAATTTTAGCATTTCAAGACAAGTTTATCCTGAGTTCCATCTGTAGAGCAGCAAGTGTAGTCCAGACTAGAGGGTTTGATGTAAACATTGTTTTAAAAAGTCCACGTGGGGAAATCTCCAGAAACGGTTTGAAATGAATGCCATGTTTCTGTGATGTCACAAAACCCAGCATATTTACATAAATCCACCTGTAGACCTACGACCTCCACTTTTGGTTGAAGTTATAAGGTGTGTTTCAGCTTTTTAAGGCCCAATCAGAACAGAGTATATAAACATTTTTAAAGTTTCAAATTACAATTATGGAAAATAAGCTAAAATTCAAAATCGGTTATTCAAATCAGTTTTTTTAATGTCACAGACCTAACACACACAAACACATGTATGTGTGTTTCTGTGTGTGTGTGTGTGTGTGTGTGTGTGTGTGTGTTTATATGTCTCCTTGCAGTACAGGGAAGCCCATCAGAAAAGGCCTCATTTACATGTGCCAGTCTTAAAGACACAGTAACAGAAACAGCCTGTTTAATTGGAAGGGACGAAGAGAGGTTAGAAAATGAATTAAAACTGTTCTTGTTACGTAAAACCATACAAGTGTCATTTCATCTTTTTTTGCATTGCTGGGGCATTTTTGGAACTGAGACATGGAGGCCAAGGAGGGATGTTTGAACATTTAAGAGTAAAGGAGAGCGAGGGAGGGTGACGAGAGAGAGAGAGAGAGGGAGGGAGAGAGAGAGCTGTTTTGAATCAAAGCTCAGAGATTCTCACATCAAAGTCTTCCCCTGGGTTGGGCCACATTAGTATTCTACTGCGCGCTGAGAAAGAGTGAAGATGTGTGTGCGGGGGGGCAGAATCTTGGGAGACTTTTAAACTCGGCGCTTGAATATTTCTGCTTTTTTTCACAACACACCTGCCAAAAATAGGCCTGCTTTCTCCCAACCAGACCATCTGACTCCAGCTCGCCTTCCAGCTTCCTCTCCACAGACTGAAAACAGCCCAGTGCCCACTGTGCTCCAGCCCTTAGAACTCAGAGGGTGGCAGTAAAATCTGATTTCATCAAATACGAACAGTCGAAAACTGGTTTTTGTTCTCCGACACACTCGCCGTTTCAGCCGCTCTCTGGCCCACCCTCCCACAGCGGGTTTTCCCAAACCCACTTGTGGGCGGAGACTATCCTGAAAGTTCTCCCGGGTTCAAAGGTCTTGTGTTTTTTTATTGTTTTTTTCCAAGACCTAAAATAAAAGAAGTTTGTTCATTTTTGTTCTCCACGGGTGTGATGCCAATTTAAATACCCCGGTTTTTTGTATTAGCATTATTTGTATTGCATGTTTTCTTTAAATTACAATAACTTTGGTTTTACGTGACACAGGAACATCAAACAAAGCTCAGCATGACGTCTGACACCTCGAGCATCAACACAAACCGAGGGAACTTCCATATAAGTTGTTTTGCCATGTGATGGCAATTTACTATTTGTCATGTTTCCGGTGCTGATCCCTGCTGCTCAGGTTCTAAGGGTTAAAGGTGAATTATTAAAACGTTATGATGTACGAGTGGGTTTGGTGTGAATCAGAACTGCTCACAGTGGTGGAACCAGGCGTCTGCCTCGAAAAGATCCCTCACCGAAAGTTAGTCCATGAAATGGTTATGGTTGTGCCACCTTAGACGTTGTTTTACCAAGTTTTGAGAAGCTTCTGGTCCTAAAACTAAACCCATTCATGGTGGAGAGATACACGCAAGGCATCGTGAGACAAGATAGTCCGCAAAACTGATTTAGTTCCATTATTTAACCATCATCAACATCTGTATAAACACTCAGAGACATGTGGAGCTTCACTGCAGGTCGACAGTGAATAAAACAGCTGTATTTGTGATGGAGACGTCTGGTTCCCTTCACCTCCACTGTAAAGAGTCTCTACGATGAACCGTTTCACTCCAAACCCACTCTGTATGACCTTATATACATAATCCAGTACAATTTTGGTGTCTGATTGTTGCTTATTTAGTTTTGTGCTGGATATATAAAGCTAATGTAGCTTCATGGAGGTAGACTTGCTCAGACACTGTACGACTCACTGTTATCTATAAACACAGAGTTCAGTGCATCACAGAGCTTAAAACCTGTTCTTTTGTCATTTTTTTCGGCCTGACCAGCTACATTTGTGGCACATTTTTGTGTAAATTTGAGGTTATAATTACCACTTTAACCATTTCAGGCCTGTTTCTCAAGGGTTCCACACTTAACCGAATCACAGCTGGACGTTTAATGTGTTAATTGAGGATGCGTGTTCCGTGGCCGCCTCTGTGCTTATATCTTTTCACTCCCTTCTGCTCTCACTGGTTTGAAATCCAGCCTGTTTGAAGTAGACCCGCGCGCTCGCTCCCTGGTTGGATTAAGGAGAGCGAGTGTTATGGGTTTCTGAGTTGGGAGGACAATCAAAGCTCTATCTGTCGCCTTCCACTTCATTAAACCACTCACTGGCTGTAGTGGAGAACCAGCCGGGTGATGTAACAGGGATCAATGGCGATCGTGACGGTTGACGGTTAAACCCCGCATCAAAGCTCTACTGTCCTCCCTCGACTGGTGATGTAATTCTGAGAGAGTTTTTGACTTCTGACGCTTCGTTATTGGACAAGAAATGGCAGATTTACATTAGAAAGTTTGGCAAAATGTCACCTTTACAGTTTTACTACTGCAGATCCAAGATCAAGGAAACACCAAGACTTAACAGGAGACTTGTACAAAAATGTTGATGGTCGTGAATACACATGAATGTATATAATATTGGTACCACTTTACAATAAAATAACCCTTATGAAGGCTTTATAAATGATTTGTTATCAGGTTCTTAATTCGATAGTGAACAGTTTATAGATCATTAATAAGCGGTTATTATCCAGTTATAACCGTGGTCATACATTGTGGCTCACTGTTTGGCAAGATCTGATGTTTTAATGGTAGTGGCATGACAGTTTAACATTCTGCCCGAGAAAGGGACAAGACAAGCCCAGCAGCTAGTAAGAGCTGAGATCTTGCCAAATAGTGAACCTGCATCAGTGTACGACAAGTGTATAATAACTTTATTATAACTGCTTATTAATGATTAATAAGCTGTCTACAACCGAATTAACAACCTGATTATCAATCATTTGTAAACCCTTTATAAGAGTAGTCATATTGTGAAGTGGTACCATAATATTAGAGTAGTACATATACCACGAACATGGTTTTGGCTTCAGCAGCCTGGACGTTTGATGTCGCTTGTTTAGGTGGTAAATTCAGGTCCAGAAAGTAAAAACGTTCCTTCTTAGGCACAGTGCTTCTGCTGGACTGCTACATAAAACGTGGGCTTTGCACTGGCCTTGTTTTCAGTTTCTATGGGTGGTAGTGGCCTGTGAACTCCATGACCACAAAGTTGCAGGTCCAAACCCCCCCCCCCCACACACTTTCTACCATTGTGCCCTTGAGCAACACATGTAACCGTCAGTGTCTCCAGGGGGACTGTCCCTGGACCTAATGATTGTAAGTTGCTTTGGAGAAGAGTGTCAGCGAAATGCCACTTCACCCTTTAAAAATCATTTCCAGGATTCAGCCCAAACCAGCAGCAGGGGTGTCTGGGCAGTTGGAACTCCTGGGGAGGAATTTCTACTTTCAGATCCTGAATTTTCCACCTCTGCTAAAAAAAGCTAAGAAGTAATTGAACCTACTTATGAAACAGCGGGGCCAAATCGTCGCACACTCGCCTCAGACTGCATGGAGCTGTTAAGTAATCGCTAAAAAAAGTGTAAAGTGACCATTCTGTCATACATGAACACACCGCATTTCTTTTCTTTTTTAACTCGTTTGCCATGTGAAGCAGGGAGCAGCCAGGAACCCTTACTTAAGGGTACTTCAGTGGTGCCACAAGGAGTCTTGGGATTTGAACCCACAACTTTCTGATCACAGGGCGAATGCCCACACCACTAGGCCACCAGCCGCTCCAAGGGCTCTTAGACTTTCTTAGGTTGCAGATAATTTCAGTTTGTTGAACTGGGGGTGTTGAGTGAGTTCAGTTTGTTGAACTGGGAGTGTTGAGTGAGTTGAGTCTGT
>JBBIGA010155592.1:0-18075 GCA_037576975.1 Alestes dentex | reverse complement strand
GGATGCTGAGGAGAGACTCTGAGTGTGTTGGGAGGAGGATGTTGAGGAGAGACTCTGAGTGTGTTGGGAGAAGGATGTTGGGGTTGGAGCTCCAGGGAAGAGAAGAAGAGGAAGGTCTAGTAGGAGGTTTATGGTTTAAGCAGATCTCACAAGTGTGGCATAAACATCAGACACACACACATACACCCAAGGGTAACTTTTCCAGAGAATACCCCACATAAAAGCAGATTTGACACAAAATTTCAAGATTATTATGTGCTATTAAATAAGTATCAGGCAAAATTGGTCCTACAAGGAGTTCATATAAAGGGTCGACCAACTTTTAAACAAAGATGCACTTGACTTCTAGTAACCATCCACAGTGGGACATTTCTAAGTACAGGGAAATGTATGGAAAATATGTTCCATGGTAAGATACAGATGTGGCAGGTAGGTTACTTGTGTAACCAAGTAACATTGTGGTCCTACCTCCAGAAATGCTTTGGTCCTAAAATCAACCTCTCCATTTAACCCATTCCTCAATGGTCATGGTAGTGTTTGCTGCAAAGTGCGGATCACACACACCAGTGTTTTTATACATTTCAGGGTCACTGGCTGAACCAACAAACCAAAAATATCCAGCCACCAGTGTCCTGTGGCCAGAATCTCATTACTGATGGAGGACTAGAGGATGACTAACACAATCTGTGCAGGATCAGATAACTATCATCAAAAACTTTACGTCTGCAAAGTGGTACAACAGGTTAGACGTGTCTCATAAAGTGACATAGAAAATGGACACAGTGTGTATCCAGCCGTACTGATGTGTGATCCAGTCCTGTAGCACAGACACTCACACACACACACACACACACACACTCACACAAACGCCAACATGCCACTATCATGTCAGTGTGACTGAATTATTTATTTTCAAGGCTGGACAATTAAACCGGATGATTTTAATTAGTTATGCGCAGGTTCCCAGCTCTGGTCCTGATTTTCTATACAAACTGGGTCTATACAAACTGGAATTCTTGTGGAATAAATACTTTTTTACATAAGAGATTGTGACCGAAATGTCAGTGAAATGATTTGACATTATTAGCCTTGATTGATCAAAACTCCCTCAAAACTTCAGGAGCCGCTGAGGTTGATCAGTACGCACACAGTCAACATTACTGTGGTTTAAGAAAGGGCGCAATTTCATTCTTTCACATTTTCATCCTTTCCAACCAAGTGAGAATTTCTAATATAAATGCAGTTCCTACAACCTGAACCACAGTACTGCATCTCGTCTTCAACAGCAGTGAGTTCAAAAACCTGCCAATTATTTTAGCACACTATGGGTCTGCGTGGATGCTGGGAAAAGAACCTTACTAAAGCCAGGACGACCCAAGACTCAGCTCTCAGTTACGTGATCAGCGAAAGACAGATGAATCATTCAGAACTGTGGAATTGGCAGCTTGTTTCCAAATTATGTGGAAGGCCTGTGCCACCAAATGAAAAGAAAATGTTCGTAAATGTAAAATAAGTACAGAAACAAATGACGGATACCTGGAAATATGTACAAATGTACCAGTCAAAAATAATACAAAGGCGTCCAAAACCATTATAAATGAGTCAGGGTGACTCAGTCTGAAAAACACAATTCAAAGGAAAACATCCCAAAAGCCAAAGAAAGACCTGCCAGTTTGTCCTGAAGAGTTTGGAGATGTTTCTCCTTTGGCTGACACAGCACAGGCGGTGCAGCAGCGCCACCGTGTGCTGAATGTATGAACTGCAGCTTTTAATGACTTGGCCAGCAAGATCACTGCTGTTACTGCAGAAGTAAAGTGCAGTAAAGTAAAGTAAAGTGGCCCCTTATAGTCAGGCGTGAACACACCACAGTATAGCACACAGTGTGAAATTCTGTCTCTACATTTAACCCATTTAACCCATTCACCAAGTGAAGTAATGGGCTGCCACCAACAGAGGGCGTTTCTTGTTGTGTCATTTCTTACCAGGTTTAAATTACTGTCATTATGTGTATGAGTATATGCATTATTTTGCTATGATGTGCTACAGTCTACCATGTGCAATACTGTGCAATGTTCTTACCAGGTGCTAAACACTATCATTATGCACCAAATCTCAAGTGCTGTTGTCGTACCATGTGCAGTCTCAATATTATTATATACGACTGATCTCCACTAAGTTCTCCTGACTACCATGTGTGTTAGATTTCACTCATCTGTGTTACTGATCTATAGTGTTTATACAGTGTATGAAATTTTTTATTTAGACAGATTTTTATTTAGACTTATTTTGACTTTATATTTTATACTGTTCTCGTCTCTGTGTCTTTTCACAGTCATAACATGAGCAATTTCCTCTAGGATCAATCAAGATCAAGGTTTCTGATTCTGATTCAGTGAGTGGGGACAGTACCTTGCTCAAGGGTACCTCAGTGGTACCACTATCCTGGGATTCGAACCCACGACCTTCTGCAGGGGCAACTCCCTGACCATCATCATGCGCACATTATCACCGTAACAACAATCAAGAAACAATCAAATGAACGAAATAAAAAGTTTCAAGCTTTATTTTCAGTAAAACTATTCATCAAGTACAAAGTAAACAAACCTAAAATATGATATGAGTGCACAAACAAATACTGTATTCACACAAGTCCACAAAATAAGCAATGTCCAGATCTGTCAGATGTCGGTACATTTCCAGGTGAAACACAGTATCGGTTAGTTTCTGAGGGTTGAAAATGATAAATGGGGGTGTTGGGAGCTCAAGTTAAAACATGATATTACTGATAATCATCATTTTTCTGTGCCTGCCAATTTAAATAATAAAAAAAACTATAAATAAAAAACAGAAGTTGGAAGAGCGCGACTCCAGAAAAACAGTAATCTTTGAAATGTTATGATGAATGTCCAAGAACATCAATTAACAAGGTAAAAAAAAATTCAGTGATTCTGTTGTGTGTTACAGATCGCAATAAGAAGAAACGCCTAGTTAAGATCATCTAACACATGAAGTGGGAAGGAAAGCCTGACTGTCAAATCAACTCAATTTTTCATTAGTCGGTTAGATTTCAGTAGTGAAATCAGATTTTGTGGAAAATACAAGCATGACAGTACAAACTCTATTTTTATTCCCCTGATTCTTCAGTTCAGATGCTCCTGAATTAGATGTGGTCAATTTAGATGCTTGAAAACATTCAAAACTGATTAACCTACATAATCACACAGAACTGTTTGTGAATATGTAAAGTACAATTTAAAAAAACGTTAAACTTCAAATTACAGTGTCTTTAATTTATATGTGGTACAATCAGTCACATGACCAGAGCAATCTACTTTAAGCACACTGTAAAGAAAGAATCCGTCTGTACCTACAAAAGAAGTAAAATGTGTAAAGATCATTAAGATACAGCTGGAATATTCGGTACATATTACGTTGATATTTTAAAAAGATTGTACTTATATACTAATGTATATTCACGCTCACAGCAGATATAAATGTGTTGGACACCATTACACCATCATAGTTTACTAATGATTTGCTGTTCACTAATTCAACTGAATTATTTTTATCAGATATTTTTTCCATGTAATTAGGTCTAACTGTTGCCATTTTTCAGTTTGTAGTGTTTGTGCAAACCAGTTTGTTAATGTGGGAAAAAAAACAAACTAAATGTGAATAAATAGGTTGTTGGTTGTTGACAAACTGGCTTTATTAAAATGTTCTCGACTTTGAAATAAAAACTGGTTGCTTTTGTACTTTTGGCCCGTATTTCAGACACATGAATAAAATGAATAAAACTGCCTTTTGGAATAGGAGATAACAAGAGGGGGAAGTTTAAAAAAGTAAACAGACTACAATCATGTGAAAAGGTTATAAAAAATGTATTTGTGGGTAATCATCTCAGTTTCAAATTGAATATATGAGAAAAAGACGCAATTAAGGAAAATAAATTTAGTCTCTATAACACTATGAATCACTCTTTATGAATCACATCCACACCCACACATGTTTTGATGAAGGAAATGTGACTAAAGCATGTTGCTTTTATATTTTTACCTTTTTCCCCCTTGAGTGTTTGGAACTATATGATTAATAACCAAACCAAATTCCATTATTTTTCATCAACATGACCATGGGAATAAAGCAGGCAATGGTTATAAAAAGAATTCATAAATGCCTAAATACTCATACCCACGGTTAGGAACTTTAAAACAACAAGAGCCATAGTTAACCTGTTTGGTAGAGGATGCAAATGTATTCTGCCACAATAAACTGTGAAAAGGCTTTGAGAGATGTTTTTTCTAAGGATCATCTTCTAGAGATATGAGTCACCATGTCTACAAAATTAGGCTTCTCGTCGTGACATCTCATCTTTTACCAAGGGTGCCAATAATTTTGGAGTGTACTGTACGAAGCAGGCAATGTTAAACATCATGTGCATGAAACCTGAGTTTAGAAACAGCTGCAAGAATGTGCTGGTCTTTTTTTATACACGTCCACAGGCAGGTGAGGATATTAGAACGAGTAGAGTTTGAGCTGCTCTTCGACGTCTCCCTCAGTCACCTCACCAAACACCTCCTGGTTGTCCCTCAGCAGCTTGAAGATGGCAGCGAGCTGCTCCGCCTGAACCCTGCAACAAACACCAACACAGTCAGTAACAGAGCTGGGTTTCTAAATTCAAATGTTGGGATTAACCCTGACACAGTTACTTAAAATTCAATTAAACTGGAAAAAAAGAAATACTGGGAGGTTAACTAAACAAGCAGGTGGAACTGGGAATGACTAAATTATTTACACTCTTGATGAATCGGTTCACACTTTTTAAAGTAAAGTGGCTCCTCTATAGTCTGGCATGAACATCAGGCAATGCACACGGTGAGAACGGTGTAAAATTCTTTCTCGCCATTTAACCCATTTAACCCATTCGCAAAGTGAAGCCGGAGGGCTGCCACCAATGGGAGGGTGCCCAGGAAGCAGTGTGTGGAGACGGTACCTTGTGCAAGGGTGCTTCAGTGGTGCTACTACCAGTCCTGGGATTCAGACCCACAGCCTTCTAATTGCAGGGGCAACTCCCTAACCACCAGGCCACCAGCTGCCCTAAAAGCACTGAGTGCCCCGTGTGAGGAGCAGAACATTACATTTGGCACTGCTCATTTACCTCAGTGAGCACAAAGTGAAACATGGTGGTGGCAGCATCATGTTGAATGAATACTTTCCATCTGTAGGGACTCGGCAAGTGAATAAAGGGCAAGATGGATGGAGCCAAATATACAACAGTTCTCAAAGAAACCCTGTTCCACTCCGCAACAGGCTTGAGGACAAGAAAGCAGCTCTAAATACCCAAGTCTACACTGAAGTGAATCAAAACCCAGAAAAATGGCCCGTCAAAGTCCAGACCTCTGATTAAGAATATGTACAGGTGCACTGACCTTGTATCTACACTCACTGTGCAATTTATCAGCTTCACTTACCATAATAGGTGCATTCTGTGATAATAACATCCAATAGTACCTTTCTTTCTCTGCTCCAGTCCTGCTTTACTCTGGTCATCACTGATCAGGACCCACAGGGTCAGCAGCGAGCGGGTATTATTTGACGGGTGAATAATTCTCAGCACAGCAGCAACATTGACCAGGCAGGGGCATGTGTGTGTGTGTGTGTATGTGAGAACACTGCAGTGTCACTGCTGCACTGAAAATAGTGCACCAACCAAAAATATCCAACCAACAGTGTCATGCTCAGTTTCCACTCACAAAAACGAGCACTAGCCACGACCATGTCAGAATCACCGCTGTGCTCGTCGTTGTTTTATGGACTAAGGGAGACTATTATAAGTGTAATATAACAGTCGAATCATAAAAAAGCTCCTCTGTTTATGATCCAGTAAATATTACACGGATGATGTAAGAGTAATTACATTAAAACCTACAAAGCAAGTGGTTTCTGTGGCCCCATCAAAGCATCTACTGTGCTGTATATGCCATGTCAATGACTCACACTGCGCATGTACTATTAACATAAAAACACAAAAGAAACTTTTCAAATTTTTCATAATTCAATGTGTTGAACTGGAATGGAAAAATGATGCAAAGGAGCTGATCACACACCTTGGTTTTTATTGCTACAACTTTACACAAGCCAACAAAACCTACAAACATAAAAGGTTACTACACTGGTTTTGCATATGTAATGGCAGAGAGGACTGTTTATCTGGGTGCAGAGAATAAAAAGAAAAAGTAATATACTCTTTTAATCCCCTGCCTTAAAGGAATAGTTCGGTTTGAAAATGTGTGCTCCTTGTGTGGACTAGAGCTCAATGCAATAATTTAAACTTTAGTCTCACCAATTAGCAAACAAGCCTAAAGTAAACAGGCCTAAATCATCACACTTTTCCTCTAATAAATCTAACCTGTCAGTTCCGGTTGAGGTCGGAGTCTAAAATTCAGTGGCAGAGAAAACAGCAGTGCAGAAAAGAAAAGTTCAGAACACAAACACAAACCACAGAGCACTTTATTGGTGAGGAAAAACAAGAAGTCAAACCAGCTGCACAACAAAATCAGTAAAATGCAGCCAGAGACTATCTGAAATAAAAACTGTAACGCAGATCTCTCCTCTCAAAACCCCTGTAGTAAACCGATAACAAAATACTTCTATTTTCCTTGGTAACGACTAGTCATGCAGTCCCCATCACACGCTAATGATCATTCAGCTGAAACAGACCTGCTTATGCAGTTTCTGACAGTGTATGGCATGAAAAATAAAAATAACTAAGAACATGAGTGACATTTACATTAGATGTGTTTAAAGAACTTGTCCTTTAACTATTCCTTTCTTTCAAAAAACAAAAACAGAAGAGCAAATCCCCAACGACTCATGCCGTCACAGCATGGCTAAACCTGATCAGCTGATTTCCAGACACCAGAATGGGATGTACTGAACATGTATTACCTGACATCCTGTTTATATTCTGAAATACAGCTGAATGTGAAAGTTTGGGCACCCCTGAGCAAATGACACATGTTGTTGTTAAAGTGAAAAGATGTTAATGTAACTGCATGGGACAAACGTACATGATACATGAGTTACAGCCATGAAAAAAATGTTTGTTCAGTTTGCGGCAGTGTGTGTGTGTGTGTGTGTGTGTGTGTGTGTGTGTATGTGTGTGTGTGTGTGTGTAAAATGCACAGGTGTCTATTCTTTTCTGAACTATTGCAGTGTGAGCTGTGTAAAAAATAAGAAACGCCTCCATATGTGTAGTGAGTGCAGTAGTGTGTGTAGAGCAGCTTTTCTATGGTCTGTATTCCAGCAGCTTCACTCCTGATTCAGTTTCTGATGGATGAAACAGAGTCACACCTGCACACACTCTGCTCTTAACATCACTGTTTTAATTGTTGCAGATAAATAATTGTTGCAGGTAAAATAATATGAGTGTTCTATAGTTTAACATTTCCAATGTCTAATAAATTATTTATATGTATAAGCTTAAATTTTGTTGTTTGGAATTTTGAATCAAGGTTGGTCAACAGTGTATTAGACAACAGTGACATTTTACACAGACACACTCCCACACATCACACAAGCAATAACCAGAAAAAAAGACGCGGTCTCTTATCTTTTCTTAGCCCATGCATGGGGTCCTCGGGATATGACAGTCTCGGCATCTGGCTTTTCGTGTTTACGACGCTCACTCCCATAACTAGTTTGGTTGAATACACAGTAACGCGGCGTACGAGTGAGGGAGTTGGCGACCCCCATTACTCTTACCTACACCATTCTGTTCAAAGTGTGTTTTTACACTCATTTTTTGGGTCATTTTTTCTGTTACTACATTACAGTATAAAAGTACAGTATATGTATGTCATTTTCCTTTTTCTGTGGTTTAGTTGTGTTTGTATGTTCTAGATTATGATTTTACTGTGTAAGGATCGGTAAATAACTGAGACTAGTGTGTGCTTGGACAAGACCAAAATTGGGGATCCATCACTGTCGAAGGAACGGATCTGTGGCGTGACTCGAGAACCCCCTGTATTTATTTAATATTTTGTGGGGGGAAAAGAAATAAAACTGTCATGTGCCAAAGTTCCCTTTCAGTTGATCCACTAGTGTAATAAAACCTGTGTCACTTTAAACCACTAAGGGTGTTTTGTTTACACTTAACAGTCAAAGGCTCTTTAAGACAACTTCCGAAATGTGTTTATAATTTTCACTTTCCAAAACAGAAGGTCCAAATGGAAGATCGTTTCCAAAATGGACCGTCAAGACAAGCTTCAGAATACAAATATCTGAAAAATCAGCTCACAAAAACATGCTTTGGGACAGAGGGAGGAAAGGATTCTACAACACATCAACAAATCCTGGAAACTACTGTTCCAGAGTCAGTAAAGAACCTGAAGATGAAAAGAGGATAAATATTACAGCAAGACAATGATCCAAAATAAATCAGATTCAACCACATCCTCAAACTATTTCAAAAAAGATTCTTCACGGAACCTAAACTTCAATATCATTTAAAATCTGATCTTCACCATGCAAAATTGAGAGGACTTATTCTTCCCAATATGTGAATATGATCTAATAAAGTATAATTGTGCATTAAAATGTTGACCAAGGGTGCCCAAACATTCACAAACAACAAGACTTTTTCATTTTATTTTCTAAAGAATAAAGCTTTATTTTAGAGTCTCTGTCCGAGCTGAAACTACATTCGCTAATCTGTGTCCCTTAAAGGCTCCTGACGAGCTCCAGTAAATAAACCGGTCTGTGCACTTCTGCTTTAAATATGAACGAAGATATAAATAAGATCTTTGGTGGTGTTTTTAAAAATGCAAAACACTGTCTGTACAGAGAGAGAACAGGAAAGACCTAAAGACAGCAAGATGTATTTTCCTTAAAAATGTTAGAGATGGTCAATAAAAGGTGTTTCCAGCCGTCTCAGAAACATGAACTTTTCCCATTAGACAAAGCGAACAGGTGACCAGGAGAAATCCTTTCCATTCTGATTACTCAGCTGCTCTGAAAGAAAAGAGAAAAAATATTTCAGATGCTTTATTCATCAACAGCTTGAAAAAAAGAACTTTGAGAAAGCAGGTTAGAACAGGAGCCACTTCCACAAACCTTAGAATGTTATCGCATCCCAAATAATTATTTATTATATTGTTTAACTGTTGATTGCAATTGTGATACTGGCCTTTGCAGTACTGATATCCTAGAACAGCAAACAATGCAAAAAATGTATTCTCATCCCACTTTTTCTACGTTTACACGAGATCAGAGGTCCAGATAAGGGATTCTGAGGTGCTTAAAACTATTTACATAAAACACAAGGAGTGCTGTACTGTGGCAGAGTCATCAGAAGGTACAGTGAGATTATATATATGTATGTATTGTGAACTGACTTCCCCCTAAACAGAAACCTATTATAAAACAGTGAGCCTATTTTTGTAGGTTAACAGTAATTTATTATACTACAAATTATATCTAATGATTGAAGTACACATTGTGCAAAACCACGAAAACAGAACTGAACAATAAACAGGTAAACCTTAAAATCTTTATAAAATCGTTTGAACACTGACAAAAATAAAGCGCTTAAAGTGCCGTTGTAACTCAAAAACTTCAGTTGGATGAAACTGAAGGTGCAAAAATATTATTTACAGCCCATTTAACACGGCAGTCTCAAACAAGTTCTGCGCTTATTTGTTGCATTCCAGTATTGCAAAACGTATACTTTAGGATGAATTTTAAACTGATCCGAGAAGAATCGATACCGCCCAACACTAATCTGAAGAACAGAAATGTGTTTTGATGAATCATGGTATTCGTATAATCTCAAAAACACTGGGCATGCACAACCGGTAATGGCCGAAAGACCTGTGTCACAACTTTAAAATGCAAATAATGTGAGGCAAATAAGTTCATTTAATATAGATTTTATTCAGGTTTTATATTGTTCTTGTCTCTGTGTCTTCGCAATGGTAACAATTATCTACAGGACCAATAAAGTTTTCGGATTCTGATTCTGGTACTGATACTTTTTCCATTCTTTCTCTATTTATGTTCCACTTTCTCATATTTGCTCTCCTGAATAGAAGCCAGTTTACTGTTAGTAGCTGAATAATGTCAGTAATGATTAGTTCGGCTGCAATCAGTATAGAGAAAATGCGCACTCACCATTAGAGCAGAGCTGCTGGCGAGTTCAGCAGCGTTTGTTAGTCATGCAGAGCTGAAGAGGCGCTTAAGCTGAGAGGAGCTGTTTAACCCCTGCTGAGGTGGAGCTGCAAGCATTTAGGAAGAATAAACACACACACAAACACACACACACACACACACACACACACACACACACACACACACACCCCACCACCACCACTCACCTCCACTTCAAGCTAAATTAATCCTGCTGCCACCCCTCAAACTGAAGCTTTTTCATGCATTCATATTCAGAGAGTTTACAATCTGGCTAATAAAAGCTCAGTTCAGCTCAATTTAAACACATAATGCACAGCATGAAGAGCCCCATTACCATGCTATTATGTTTTATTGGCATTTAATGAAGAATTTCTTTGGAATATGAGTTGAATGATTCACATGCAGATTAAGAGATAACAGCAAAATACATGCTTAAGCAAAGTGTACCGAGGAAGTTCAATCAGATGAGACACAAAGTACATAAAGTCTCTATAAAGGCATCTGTGCAAACTGTTTAGAACAGAGGTCCCCAACATCCGGGTCGCGGACCTGTATCGGTACCGGGCCGCACAGAAAGACTGAATAAAAAATATTTGATTAAATATCAGAGTCTGAAAGATCTTTATTTTGAAAAAACGTTCGTCTTGGTCACTTGATACGGTACAAAAAATTTAGCCCACAAACTAGCAAAGATGAGTAAAAAAATAAAAAGCTTCTTCGTGTTTTTACGCACTTTGTTTTTCAGTTGTATCTAAACCGCTCCATGAAAATATTGTTTTACATGAAACTGGTCTGGGGTTGGGGACTGCTGATTTAGAACTATTTAGAACCATTTGTCCGGACAGTATGTGTGTTTTTGCAAACTCTTTATCATGAGAATCAGAGACAATAACTGAAAAATCGCAAATGTTTTCGCAAAAGGCACGGACATTTTAGAACAACGTTCAGTTTTCAGCCGCGCCAGAAGGAGGCGAGAAGCTCGCGACTGTTCTGTATTTCATCCCCATTCATTAGTTTATTTTGTTTAATAATTGCTTAAAGCCAGAGTGAGTGCAGTCTTATCCATGTACTTCTAATTCATAAACATTTTATTAACACTGTAGATATGATTAGTGATTAAATACGGATAAAGTCCTGTGTATATCACTTCACTGAATTGACTGCAGTGCACACTTTGCCTGCCTTGGCCACCAGGAGGCAAACGTCACTAGCAACAGCAGCCAGGCCTCAAATGTGTCCTGCAGCTGCCTGCTAGGGGCCTCATGTCCAGTCACTGCAAAAGTAAAGGAGGAAACAAGCGCTTCAACTCTTTATAAACCCTTAAACGTCTGCCTTAAATCTTTGCTACACCGTGAGTCTGTGTGTTTTCCAAAACTGGTCTAGAAAATGAGATTCTTTGTGAAACTGCTTTAACCCAGTAGGTTGTGAGTTCACTCTACAGCAGCGTTTCTCAAACTTGTCAATACCAGTACAAAACCCCTTCAATACCAGTACAAAACCCCTTCAATACCAGTACAAAACCCTTTCATGTGAATTCAGTAGTTGTTCATTTGTGAAACCGACCCCTTAATTGAACCTTAAAATTAGATTTAAGGCATGAGTGTGAAACCCCTTAATCTTAAATTTAAGGTGTTAATTCAAGAGGTTCTATTATTTAAGGGGCAAATTTGGAAAAAAAAAATTCAATTCAATAGTTTTGCCCCTTAATCAGCCTTACTCTGCATTTTTTCATTCATTTTCCTTCATTTCCTGTATGGGGGAAACTAAGGTCAAAATTAAGGTCATTTTAAGGGGTAAAATTAAGGTGTTTGGCTTCGTAGTGGTGTGTGAATGACTGGATTTTGACTGGTGCAGAAGTAAGAGTTTGAGAAACCAGGCTCTATAGGACCTGTGTTCCCTGCTCTCTGTGGTCTACACACTCTTCTACCTCTCAGTGACTTGTATGTGAACTTTTAGCATGGGGGTCAGATCCGTTCCCCCCTGCTCTGTTTACTCTTTCTCAATAATCTGTTAAAGCACATTCACGGCCACGTGGAGTTCTGGCAGAGTTCAGACTGATTTGGACATAATTACACGACTGCAGAGCCTTCAGTGGCTTGGCAGAGCTGCTCTATGTGACACCAAAGACAAAGTTAACCAAAGCCATCATAATGAAGCACCTCATTCACACCCATCGTTAAACCGGCGTGTTCAGATAGGCCAGAGCCGGGTCAGTAAAAATGAGGGGTTAGTGGACTTCACCAAGAAATCCTAGGGCCCATAAGTCACACCACACAACGATGAGGACAAATTAAACAGGGGGCAGTTGGGGTAAGGCCATGAGAGAGGTCAGGGGTCAAGTGTAAGGATGTGGATTAAGGTAAATCTTTTCCTTACCAAACAGACCCATGGTCTGATGATATTTAAAGAGAGGTAAAATCACTTGTGAACTCTACCCTGTGAAGATAAAGGATGAGACGAAAACACATTATGCACATCTTATCGCTATATTCTACACAGCTCTCTAGTAATGATGCAAAATTCTGTATTTTACACATTTGTGGATTCTGGGACATTTTCTTAGGCCCTATTTCCAACTGATAAATCCTTCCTTTACCTCTTACACTCAAACACAGCAAAGACTACAGTCGACAGTCAACATACACATACTTTAAAAATCCGCATGAACAAAGGAACAGCTCTGTATCTCTGTATTCAGAATCTGACTACACTAAGCTTCAAATGTCTATGTTTTAACCAAATTAGTCAACTACTGTCATCTTGGCATCAATCAATCAGCGTAAACATACATAAATGTGAATGCTGGAGCATTGATCAGTGAAATAAAATGTGCAGTTGGACAAAAAAATAAGTCCATGAAATGAGGGAGTGTCCCACGCTTGATGCCAGTGTGTACCGTAGCGACTTCAGGGATTGTTCATATCAGTATTTTTTCTAGTTGGAAATGAGACAATCGCATCATTTTATTAGAGTGGCAAAAGAGTAGAAATGTTCATTCTTATTGATAAAGTGTTCCTGTTTGCACTGGAGTTGACACAAACAGCATTGACACAAACAAACTCTGTTTGTGCCCTCATGAGAGTGCCGTTTTCTTGCATTTCTCTCATTCTTGCTTTCATTTTTCCTTGTGTGTTCTCCCTCACATCCGAACGTCAATGCCACTTGACACACTCAGTCAGACCAAAAAAAGTGTTGACGGGGACCAAGTATAGCTAATGAAGCCGTACACCCTGCCCTGACCCCGGGTTCGCCAATAGCTTCATGGTGACCAACGGCCAACAATGGACTTGATATGTTCTGGGCCGAACAGGGTTCAATCCTTAGAAGAAATCTGACACTGAGACTTTAAAAATCCAAAAGCAGTGTCATTTTGTACAAATGATTAACAGCTTTAATTCATTTCAGTTAAACTGTGCTTTACTGATTGTGAAAGTTTAACGCAAATATTGGCAGAACTGAAGAAAATGCAACAGAACTACTTGCACACAAGTTTGTGTGGGAGTTTTGTTTCTCTGTGTTGCTCCCTGAGGCTCCATGAGAACACAGTATGGAAGCTTGTGGGTTATTTTAGGGCTCTGATTCAAACCAATTAAATCCTGCTAGAAATATCAACTCCCTCCACGGAGCAACAGACTCTGAATAACAAAGGCATCTCTGTAGCTGCTAGAAGCAAAACTCTCTATTACTTCATATGGAGATGATAACAATATCCTGGTGGCCCAGAGGCACAAAGGATAACATCTGACTTCAGATCAGAAGATTCTAGGTTCGACTCCTGGCTGCTTCGGTCACCTATTTAACCTCGTCCTCTGTGGGTGAGTGGTAACATGCTGCGCTGAGAAGCAAAACATCGTCGGATCAATCCCAACTGCAAGAAGAATTCTAAGCAATTTCCTCCGGGATCAATAAAGTTCTCACTCTTATCTTGATATCCATACTCTTTAACTACCAGACCTGTCCCCCTGTCTTTTTGGTGTGGGACAGGAATGCAGTCTTGGCACCCTAATGACTGCTCCTGCAGGAGGCATTACTACTGAACACTCTAGAAAGTCCCTTCTGTCTTCATACAAACTACAGGAACAGGAGAACAGAGCAGGATGGAGGGAGAAGGAGGTCAGCTCTGTAAGATGCCCCTTTATGTCTTTCATAATAAAGTAAAGCGGCCCTTTATAGTCATGCGTGAACACACCACAGCACACAGTGTGAACTGTGTGAATTAGCCCATTCACCAAGTGAAGCAGGATGCTGCCACCAACGCGGGTGCCAGGGGAGCAGTGTGTGGACGGTTCTTCAGTGGTGCTCAAAGGTACTTCAGTAGTGCCACTAGCAGTCCTGGGATTCAAACCCACAGCCTTCTGATCGCAGGGGCAACTCCCTAACCACTAGGTCACCAGCTGCCCCATAATAGTTTGTATCACTAGACTACACGTCACAGCAGAAATGGACTTTTAGCAGTCTTGCCTATTCAGCCTGTTCTGACAACTACATATATTTATTATCAATAAAAAATATTCTTAACTAGAATCCTGTGGAAATCTACTCAAGCAGCACTGAATAAGAGGCCACATTCAGATGTGCAATGCAGAATATACAGTTTACTCTAATCTTCCTTTTTCTACACAGAATAATCCATTAACAGGGCGATATTTGGATGGTCTACAGGGGGTCCTTGAGTTCTGACACAGATCCGTTCCTTCGACACTGATGTAACAGAATTTTCGTGTAAGTCGAAACACACTCTAGTCTAAGTCACTGACTGATCCAAACACAGCTGTAAAATTATAAAAACACAACTAAGCCTCTCCTTCACTCGTACACCGCATTACCGTGTATTCTTCCATTGTGCGCAACCAAACTAGTTCACCCACGTAGTCCGTAAGTACGAGGCTAACAACGTAAGCCGAGAGGAAGTGAGCGGCGTAAACTCGAAACGTCGTAGGTCGAGACCGGTGTAACTCGAGGACCCCCTGTTCATTGTTTTGCTGTTTAGGAGAAGCACAAGAAGAGAAACTCCTACACTGCCTGAATAGATTAAGGCTGGTCTCAGGACAGTTTAAACTGATGAGAGTGAAGCAACAGTTCATTTGTGATGAAATGCTGTTTGTGTTTTATTACTGCTACTGGCCAATCTGAGACCAAGCAAACTGACCTCTGCTCCTCCTCCAGCTCCTCCTTGGTCATACTTGTGTCAACATTTAGCGTCCTCTTCTTGCCAGGTTTGAAACTTAGGGTTTCACATTCAGCCTCCTCTGGGGCAGCTGCCACATCTGAGAGAGAAAAAATAAAACAAGGCACAATTATATTGATGTGTGCCTGACTTGTATGAGAACAACAAAAAAGAGACTGTTGACATGAATATTTAGAGAGTGAATCCACCATATATTACCAGCACAGAAAATGCTTAATTCTTAATTGTGATTTCTCTACATGGGAAACTATGTCGTGGTTCAAAAACGTTCACACCATGAACATGAGTGGTAAAAAAAAATGGGAGAAAAATAAAACTGAAATAGTAATAGTAGCAATTACCTGTCCATTAGTTCAAAAGTATGTATGAAATGACTCACACAGTAATAGAGTTACAGGACACACAGTAACAGGACAATATAAACTGAACTTAACTTTTACTCTTAGAACAAGAAAAAATCCCATAATTTGTGTTTTTTTCTGGTGTAACATGTGCTATTTATTAGGGGTAAAATATTACCGTGAGCAATGTGCAATTCGTCTTGTTACATTATTACTGTTTTGTTAATGCCTGCTGCTACCAAACAACTCAGGAATCTCCAATGTGTACCTGTATATACAGTATATCCACAGTGTTCATACATACATACATACATATTTCCAATATGTACATATATACACAGGTTATATATACACATGTGTATTTACATACACATACAATATTTATATATTTTTTGTATTAGTTGTAAAGTCTACATTTTATTTGATCTTGTTGTGTCATATAGCTTTAAATCTATTGTTTTGCTGCTCTTATTGTTGCACTGTCCATTTTCTGCCATAACAATACAAATATCTCACTGTGGCACTGATAAAGGTTTATCTTATCTTATTTTATAAGCAATCATTTTTTAGCTATTTTTACATCAACCTTAAAGTTCCTTTTGTTTGTTTATTTGTTTGTTTGTGTGTTTTTGTGAGAACTGTGCGCTCGAAGAACTGCACCCAGTGGAATCCAACCGCATGTGGCAGCTGATGGCAAATGTAGTGAAACAAAGGAGGCATGTGAAACCCAGATCTGCACGAGCTTCCCTGCACAGCTGGTGGGCACAAAGAAGTGTGTGTGTGTGTGTGTGTGTGTGTGTGTGTGTGTGTAGGAAGCTCGGTATGTGTGTTGGTTAGGGCTGGACCGAATTGCATTTTGCAAGTACGTTGGTATTTCCAAGCAAGGACCTGAACACCCTTAAACAGAATATATATGTTTCATAATTAACCATATATTTGAGTACTTTCATTACTGGAGTTCAAAATACATCCAGTGTTTGTGTGTTGATCACAAGAATGTCAGCTGCTCCTGCGCTCTATGTTGCTATAGAAGCCATGTTTGTAGCCTCTCATTCAAACACTGCATTGAGCCACTTAATTCAGTAAGGGTGTAATGTTACATTAAAACGTCAGAAACTGCTGTTCTCTCCACCGACTGCTAGAACTCATGCTAGAACGCGGGCAACAAACAGGCTGAAGTTTTTGCATCACCCTCAGCAGGAACTAGACACGCAATAATTTAAAAGGGCTCCCACACAGGAACACGTCTGCTCTAATAGCTGGAATGGCTGCGCTGCAGTTTGTTGCCCAATCCTGCAGCATTAATGAACTCTTAAATGTGCCTAATGTGAAATAAATACAATGTGCCTAATACTTGATAAATACAAAATGATCCACTGTACCATTATGCTCTGCAGCTTCTGGAAGAGGTTCTGCTACTGACTCTGGCATGGGCTCCACAACAGGTTCTAAGACTGGTTCTGAAACAGGCTCAGTGATGGGTTCTGAAACAGTCTCAGGGGAAGATTCTGAAACTGGTACAGGTGTAGGTTCTAAAACTGGTTCAGGGGTTGGTTCTGAAACTGGTACAGGAGAAGATTCTGAAACTGGTTTAGGGGTATGTTCTAAAATGGGTTCAGGAGTAGGTTCTAAAACTGGTTTGACTGTGGGTTCTAGAATTGGTTCAGGAGTGGGTTCTGGGGAAACTCTTAAAACGGGTTCAGGGGCAGGTTCTGACACAGGTTCAGGGGCAGGTTCTGACACGGGTTCAGGGGCAGGTTCTGACACGGGTTCAGGGGCAGGTTCTGACACGGGTTCAGGGGCAGGTTCTGACACGGGTTCAGGAACAGGTACCGAAACCGGTTCAGGGGCCGGGTGTGACTCGGGTTCGAGAACAGGTTCTGACACGGGTTCGGGTACAGGTGCCGCGACTGGATCAGGGGCAGGTTCTGAAACTGGTTCAGGGACAGCAGGTTCTAGAATTGGTTCAGGGGCTGGTTCTGAAATTGGCTTAGGGGTGGGTTCTGGTTCCAGTACAGGAGTGGGTTCTGGTTCCTGGACAGGTGTGGGTTCTGGTTCCAGGACAGGGGTGGGTTCTGGAACTCTGTCGGGCCCAGATTCTGAGACCGGCTCAGACACAGATTCAGAAACTTGTTCAGCGATGGGTTCAGGAACAAGTTCTGGAACCGTCTCCTCTGGGATTAGTTCAACCAATGGTTCTGTGACTGGAGCGGAGACTGAGGCGACTGGAGGGACGAGATCCTCTATAACGGCTTCCTCTGGTGCAGACTGCAAAAATCACAAAAGAGAGAGAGAGAGAGAGAGAGAGAGAGAGAGAGAGAGAGAGAGAGAGAAAGAGAGAGAGAGAGAGAGAGAGAG
>JBBIGA010155575.1:0-18077 GCA_037576975.1 Alestes dentex | reverse complement strand
ATGTTATTGCACTTTTGTTCATATAGCAGTACTTTTAAAATAAAAGTGCACAATACACTACTTTTGAATTAATTATTGAATTTTGCACACACCAGTGCGATTAATTGCAGAATTGCAATCATGCAATTAATCACGATTAAACATTTAATATAATATATAATATATACTATTTATTCAACCAGCGTGTTAACATATTAACATATTTTTTGTTTTGTGTAAAAAATTATTTACTCCAAACATATTTATTTATTTTTATTTTTTTACAAAGGCATTTTATATCCAACTTTATATCCAAAGTCGGACGAAAAATAAAAGACTTTCGCAGACCTTTTAAAATAAAAATAAGTAAAAATAATTAGTTCGACGTGAAGTTTCAAGCACGGAGCGCGTTGTGGTGCGGTGACGTCATCGTGCTCGTCACCGCGTTTGGGGAAGTGGGCGAAGCGTGTGCAACGATGGAGGCTGCTGCAGGAGAAAGTGAGATCCACACCTTGAGGAGCAGGTTCAGAAGGGACGCAGAACTGCTCCTGCAGGCCGTGTCGGAGGAGGACGAGAAGAGTGAGTGATCAGGGTGGTCTTCGTGTCCTTGTCCTTGTCCTCATGTCCTTTGACGAGACTGGAGTTCAGCTTCAGCTGCAGGAAGAGTGGACCATCTTTCTACGTTTAAGACAGCCTTAATTCCGTTATTTACCTTTACAAAAGTGCATTTTAAAATATTTTTGTAAAATAACCAATGACCTGCTATGTAGCTATTTATAAGGTTAATCCCCTCTGTTGAATTAAGACCTGCAGGGCTACTTTAGGACCTGTTACAGTCATTTAAGTCCATCTGGACCCAACTGAAGTTGCGTTTGTGCAACAGATGGGCTGCACTGTGTGTGTGGGCACGTTCAACTAGTAGCAGCAACTTCGACTGTGCGAGGCTGTAGTGCCAGGCCCGGATGGCCCGGACAGGGACTACATCTGTTTTTCCCCTTTAGCGGCACGATACATACAAAATATCAGTATTGTGATTTTATTTTTGCGTCTTGCGATTGCAGTACTTCTCCCAGTATGAAAGGGACAATTTCACATTTCTGGAATTAAAAAGTCTGTAAATATTGTTTCAGTTGTTTGTTTACACCCCCATCCATACTACCTCCAAACAGCCTGTTCACACAACATCTACCCTGTATATATGTATGTATATAGATAGCATTTTAGCCCATGTACCAATTTGCCAACAACTTTTAATGGTTAGACCTTTATTGGATTACTCAAAGATCTCAATTCAGAACAATAAAATGCTTTTGGATGTGTTGTCTGAAGCCTGAGATGTTGTTTAAAAGTTTTGAGAAGCTTTTGGTCCTAAAACTAAACTCATTCGGGATGGAGGGATGCACGCAGGACATAATGAGGCAGAATAGTCCACAAAGAAGCCTGATTTTGGTTTTGTCAGATTTGCCTTCATATAAACTTGTGTGGAGCTTCACTGGGTGTCAGTGGTGAATAAAAAAATTGTGTTGGAAATGTCTAGTTCCATTTATCACAAATCTGAGGCTCTAAAATGAACCATTTCACACCAGACACACTCTGAATGAATCTATTTAAACACCGAATTCCCCTTTAAGGCATGTGTTGCCCCAGTGCAACTTAATTAAGATCACAATGTATTCATATGATGTTTATATTACATATATTAACCTCATTCACCCTCAGCCTTGTTCAGTAACTACATGTAATGATTTAGTAACTAATTATTTAACTAATGTGTAAATTTTGTAGTTATGACCGTGAGGAGCTGAAGTGTGGACCCATACTGGAATTTTTAGATTATTCAGGACAGCCCCATCTCATGTACACTGTGTGTCTGTTCTTCCTTCAGGTAAAGAGGTGGAAACGAAACCCCTGCCCCGGATCAACTGGCACTCCATCTTCTGGATCCTGGCCTCCGTGGGTTTGACCTACTATGTGGACTTCTTCAGTGTCCTTCTAGAAAGTAGAGACATTAACAGGTAATGATTTAAGAGGTACATTGCTGTGCAAAAGTCATAAACCCTCCTTAATTTCTTGATATTTTGCTTTCAAAGAGACAGACTTTCATGTACTTTTTAAAACATAGTTTTGAGGAAGAATTCTCCTGAAGGACTTTCAAAGGTGCTCATTTTCTGTCCAGTCCCTGTACCTGACTGGTTTCAGAGGATTTTTTTTGTTTGTTAAAACACACACTGACCTACATATAAATCATTCAGGCATAACTAACTTAAGGCATAAATCACTGAAGAAACAGGTACAGATGATTGCAGATGATCAGGCCAGTGATTAGTACACTATGGTGCTGAATGCTGAGTGTTTGGAACCTTTATTCAATTAATTTCTAGTCAAGTCAAGTAGAGCCTTATTGTCATCCCAGCCATATACATATAGTTCACAGTGGGATGAAATAGCATCCTCCTAGACTGTAAGTGCAACATACAACACGCGCACAACACAGACAGACATGAGGGTAACTGTATGCATGTGCATATGTACATACATACACATACCTACATACCCATATGTATACAGTGTAACAGTAGAGTTTTAGTACAACAGACTACAAAGAAAGAAGAAAAACAGTGCAGATGTACAGAGGGTACCTTCAGTGTAAACAGTTGTAAATTGTACAAATGAGGAATATGTAACGATTGTCTTGTGCAAATATAGCAAATTGTGCAAGTAATGCAGTATGTGAGCAGTGTTCAAGGATACCTAAAGGCAAATATAAACATTCACTCCTGTAGCAGTGATAAAAAGTGACATAGTGACATAGTGCAGAGCAGGGTGTGGTGTTATGTAGTGCAGGCCAAAGTGTGGAGTAGACAGTTCAGCGTGTTAGGGGGCAGAAGCCGGACTGCTGGGGGGAAGAAGCTATTGCACAGTCTTGCACTGGCAGACCTTCTCCTGATGCGGCAGATTTGTCCACCTGATGGGAGGGGGAAAAAACAGTTCGTGGTAGGGATAGTGGGGGTCCTCCACAATGCCGGTGGCCTTACGGATGCAGCGGGAGGCGTAAATGTCTTGCAGGCCTGGTAGAGGGCTCCCGATGATGCGCTCAGCTGTCTGCACAATCCTCTGGAGGGCTCTGCGGTCGGAGGCGTGGCAGCTTCCATACCAGACTGTGATACAGTTGGTCAGGACGCTCTCGATGGTGCCTCTGTAGAAGGTGGGGAGAATGCGTTTGGGGTTTTTCAATTCAGTTTTATTTATATATTTATTCATACAATTCAGTTTTATTCATTTATGGCAACAACCATTGTAGTCATAAAGCAGCTTTACAGAATTCAGGTCCGAGCCCTTAGAGCAAGCCAAGGACGACATCATAACTCATAAACTGGACACAGCCTCCTCTGGTCGGCCTGGAGAGAGCGAAAGAGAGTCTCTGTAGAGATAAATAACAATATAAGGCCTTTGTGTACAGACTTAATCACTGTGGAACACATAAGGCGGCTATGACTAACTGAGGAGGTACAGTTAAGAGTCAGTAGAGGTAGTTTTTGTTGGAGTGAGGAGTCGCTCTATAGTCTCTAGTCCACAGCAACAGGAAAAACAATTTCCGCTGGAGCTTTTGAACACCAGTTGTGCTTGGGTGGGGGAGAAGCACGTGGGCAGTTGAAAGCAGCCGAACCAGTCAAGGACACTTGGGCAAGGGACCCCAGCTATAGTAGATCTGGAATGAGGTGGTGTCCTGGAGCCCTGATGGTGATCAGATGGGCAGTAGTTTCCCCTCTGAGAAAACAGGGTTAGTTCTGCTTAAGTTTACAGGGTATAATTTATAACTGTAAAGAGTTGATACTCCGGCATACCTCATTATAGCTGCCTAGCTAGAAAGGGCAGACTCAAGGGGTATGATAGACATGAGAGCATCTTGAGACACTGTCGCCCCCTCCACTCATCTGTCAACAAATCAGAGTAAGCGTGAGGAGTGGTGGGACGAAAGCACCAGCATCCCAGTTTACTAGAATTCCCTGTGCCCAACACCTCCTAGCTTTACACCCTTTATCAATGGTATGAAGAAGATAAATGAAAATGAAGACTTTTTTGGTAACAGTACATATATATGTGTGTTGAATTAAAGATCTGGATCGATAGTGACACATAGATTTTTTACAGCGGACATTTGAGAAGCTGAGGAACCAGCAAGATCAACTATGAGCAAGAGAAAGTTATGTGACAATGCTGTCTTATTTATCTTATTGAATCTATGTTTATTATCTGGGTTGGCAGAGATATTAAGTTGTGTGTCATCTGCATAGCAATGAAAGCTAATCCCATGTTTTTGGTTAATCATACCTAAAGGCAGCATGTACTATGTACATTAATGAAGTCCTAAGACAGAACCTTGCGAGACTTTGGTGTGTGCAGATGATTCCCCATTCACGCTTACAAACTCGTAGTGGTCAGTCAGGTATGATCTGAGCCAGGATAAGCCTGTTCCTTTGACTCCAACCAGGGTTTTTAGTCAGTGGTGTCAAAAGCCACACTAATGTCAAGCAAAATCAGCAAAGAAACAAATCCCTTGTCAGCAGACAGGAAAAAATATCATTACTATCTTTACTAGGGCTGTTTCAGTGCTGTGATGAGGCTGTAACCCAGATTTGACTTTTTCATATATGCAGTTGTTATGATGCAGCGAACATTGGGCTACCACTGCTGGTGTTACATTTTGGTAAATAACCAATACTAAGTGAGGAGTTTAATACTGTTAGAAGGGGTGTGATTATTACTGGTAAGACCTCTTCAAGCAGACTTGTAGGAATAGAATTGAGTGTACAGGTAGAAGGTTTTGAAGAGAGAGTGAGTTCTGCTTGTTGAACTGGATTAAAAGATGTCAGCCTCTCTACAACAGCTAAATTTAGAACAGTGTCTGCGTCAGCTGTATCAGCCAGCAGACGTGGTAAAACGTCTGGTTTGAAATTCTTGTCTAATGACAATTTTATTGCTGAAAAAGTCGATAAATTCATCACTGTTGTAGTTTGCGGGTACCAGTGATTCTGCACCTCCTTGGTTCATTGGTTTAGAAATTGTACTGAACAGAAACTTAGGATTATTTTTGTTAGATTCATCAAGAGACGGTAGATAGGCTAAGCATGCCGCAGTAAGGCAGTAAGTCAGTAAGTGCTCTGCTGTTGTCCCTAAGGCTCTCCTTCCAGGCTGAGTGGAAAGATTCCAGCTTAGGTTATCAAAGTCTGCTGGACAAGAAGGAGATTGCCCAATGGGTTTGATAAATCTGGGAGGTTTTCAGTAAAACTAAGAGCTGTGGTGGATGTTATTGTAGGACTAATATGAAAGCAAGGGGATGTGCTTGCATTATGATTAAGATGAAGTGTTATTTGAAGATGAAATGTTATGAGGCAGTGAGCTGAAATTACTGTAGTGTGTGGAAGAATAGCTATGTGATCTACATTAACAACAAGGGTCAAGATTAAATCAAGAGTGTGGCCACAGTAGACCCTATTACATTTTGAGTAAAGCCTGTAGTATCTAGAATTGAAGCTAATGCAAATTTTAGTGGGTGGAGCCTGTTCTTTTTCAAGCAATTATTGTGTCACTGTGGACTGCTAAATGTGCTAGGAAACAACTGAATTCTCGTAAGAACTCTGTACCACCGGTACACCGTAAGAACACCGGTGGCCTCTTATTTGTATCTAGTTATGTCAAGGAAAAGTTTCAAAGGACAAGGTAAAACCTGTTTTTTACTTCTCTAGGCACCTTGTGTCTTTAGGCACGTTGTCGCCTGTCGAATTAAAGTATTTGTTCCCATTGTTCTCATTTAATCTACTCAGTATGCCATAGATAAGACAGTTTGATGGGCAGAAAATAGTATGTTTGCCCCGACAAGGTGCTTCAAAGCAAAATATAGCTTGTATTTTGAGAATAAATCTCCCTGTAGAGATTATTGTGTGTGTTCAGGACTCGTGTATACCTCATGTTGTGTGGGATACCTGACCCCAGGCCTGGAGCTGATAAACTCTGGTTGGTCTGGCTGTGTGTAAACAGGTTGGTTCCACAAGCAAGTGTGAAGCGGGGGCATAGCTACAGTTGAGCTACAGTCGCCTCGGGACGGTGGAAGTGTTTCTGCATGTGCTTTTATTCTACAGTAAACAATAACAGTGCTGTTTTACAAGTGCAGAAATGCTGAGGTCTTGTCATGAAGGGGCGGGTCTGATTTCGCCCTAATCCAGCAGATTAACCCGACTGCAGTAGGCAAACAGCTACCCCTCAGCTCATCCCCGGTGAAACCACCCACAGCTTATACCACAGCACACACAGACTGACTTCACCCCTCTGAAATCTCATTAAATCCTGTTCCATGAAGCATTCGCTTCTGTTCTTTCAGCTGTGACATACAGTACTGTTATGAACGCCTTGGTTTTTTCTGTTTTTCTT
Organism: Alestes dentex; assembly: GCA_037576975.1. Taxonomy (NCBI): domain Eukaryota; kingdom Metazoa; phylum Chordata; class Actinopteri; order Characiformes; family Alestidae; genus Alestes; species Alestes dentex. The sequence continues at coordinate 11,669 of JBBIGA010155575.1, read as the reverse complement.
GGAATCACCTTGTTGATACCAAAATACTATTTTCGGCCTGTCAAACTGTCTTATCTTTGGCATATTGAGTAGATTAAATGAAAGAAATGGGAACAAATGTTTTACTGTGACAGGCTGTAAAGTGCCTAAAGATACAAGGGGTCTAGATAAGGCCAGTAACTCAGCATTCATCATCATCAGTACACTAATCATCAGCCTGATCATCTGGAATCATTTGCACTTGTTTCTCTAAGGTCACAGTGTTGCTTAACAAACAGATAACATTCCTCTAAAATGGATAAGGTTCAGGGACTTAACTGAAAATGAGAGTCATTGAAAGTCCTACAGAAACCCTGGAGAACTATTCCGTGCGTGCGTGCGTGTGTGTGTGTGAGAGAGAGAGAGAGAGCGAGCGCAGTAAAAGAGTGCGTTAAGCCAATACAGACTTATAGGATAGTGCGATATAGACATTTAGGACAGTGCGATACAGACATAGAGCAGCCAGACTTACTGAGTACATAGGCAGCATTGTTCTATGCTGTTATAGAGTATATGCTAAATGTGAAATACAACTGGAGATTAATTAGACTTTAGGTATCAGCATGAAACCACCATTTATAGGAGTATGTAATCAGTAATACAGTCTATTTCTAACTGTATGAATAATAATTAAAAGTTACAGAAAAATAATAATTCTTCATATTGCAGCCATAACAAAGTGCAGTGTGTGCTTAGAGGTCAGTGTCTAACAGACCAGTCCTGTGCATGAGTAAGTTCTGAATAGCAGGTTATGGGGGGTTGGGGCAGTGTGGAGGGTCCTAGGAGTCAACATGACAGCCTGGGGGCAAAGACTGTCCCACAGCTTGGCAGATCTAGCTCTGAGGCTGCAGGATCTGGAATATTTCACTTGTATTTTACAGGTTTTAGGGCGTGCGGTGTCTGTGGTTTGGTTGGGAATGCATGCCAGCAGTTCGTAGTTCCTGGTATCGATGTGGTGGTGTTCTCACCTCTGTGGAAGGTGGCATCACATGTTCACGTTTGAGTGGAAAAATACAAGGATTAGTGACACCTGTCACCTCCAGCAGGTGCATGTGACCACGCCTTCCCCTCAAATTAGAACAATAGCACACAAAACCTTTGGAAACACCGGTTTTATTCTGTTTTTACAGAATAAAAGCAACTGTTTTACTATTCATGAGCATTCCTGTTAGTGGTAATTCTAGTCACACCAGAGCCACCGCTTAGAACATGAGCACCAGTAGGGCTGCACAGTATGGACAGAAGATGAGTATTGTGGCTTTAATAATACATATTGTGAATGCAGTACCTTTCAGTTTTTTAAATGGCCCTTATCACTTTTCTGGAGTTAAAAAGGCTCAAAATATGTAATTATTTGCAGCCTCATCCATAAAGGATGGCAACTAAGTTGCAAAAGCCATCTATTTTTCAAATCAGTTTTTGTGATGTCACAAAACCTAGGTGTTTCTGTGTGTCTCCTTATTCAGCCCACATCGATTTAGCACTGCCCATTCATACTGAAAATCTAAGGAGTTTCTGCCCCATGCTGTCTTTTGAATGAGCAGCAGTACAGGGCAGCCGGTCAAAAAGAGATGGGTTACATATATCAGCCCTAATGGTACAGTAACACAAATCCATCAGACATAAGGAAAAAATAATAATACAATAATAAGAACAAGAAAAGGAGGACATGTAGAATATGGGCCCTTTAAAAACACCTCGGCCAATCAGTGTCTTTAACATATAAAGATTAAAATAATTAGACTTCTGTTGGATTACATGAAGACCTCGAACAGAATACCTAGTAACTTAGCTGGAGCTGTGATTGGTCAGCCTGTCAAACACTGTGAGTGGGTCAAGGTTCATTTGCATATTGCAGCCTTGATAACAATTAACAGGCGATATATTATGTAGCCCTGAGCAGCAATAAAATCTCTCTGTTCACACTCTGTGTTCGGGACCTCCTTGTGTTTAAAAACAGAGCTGGTTCAGGCCTGATTGGTGCCCCACTGTGCTTTAGGAGGGACGATGTCCCTCAATATGCACAATATGTTGTCTTTAATATATCTGCAGTACTGATACAGGGTGTCCGTGGGGTTTTAAAAAGTATTAAAAGGTGATAAATCAAAATTGACAAATTTGAGGCCATTAAAAGTGTTAAATTTGGTTTTAGAGGTTTTTTTTTTTTTTTAAATAGTTATTATTTTTTCAAACTATGAGGTTTCCTATTTTGAGTGAAATTCTATCTGCTAAAGTTTGTGTTGGTTCGTTTAAACGTAGGCTTTAGCGTATCTGGGCACCAGAGATGAGGACTCGAGTCACTCTTAAGTTGCACAAACAAAGACTTGTGACTTGACTTTAGACTTTGTGACTCGTGATTCATAACTTGTAAACAATGTCCATTTCATGGAATTATTTATTTATATCTCGCACTCTTTCCAACGACCCCTCGTTTGCCATAATCCGGAGTTATTAGGTAAAAACAGTTAACCTCGCCCCTGTGTCCCATTATTTTTGTCCAAGGTGAATGGTTTTCGGCTAATAACTCCAGATCGCCGGGAGGCTATTATGTTAAACGATGGGTCGTTGGAAAGATGTCACCGAGCCCTATTTAACTGTGAAGTTTCACATTTAGAGTGCGAGATATATTTTTCAGATTTAACATTTTGATTTAAGATCATGTTGGCAAGGAGATATAACAGCACGCAGTCCAGCCCCCTGCTAAGTAACAGCCAATTGTAATCACGGGGCGTGGCCAATTAGCATATCTTCTAAACATTTAGAGCTCAACATTTAGAGCTCAAATATCCCACATTTAGAGTTGCCGTTTGTAAAAGTGAAACATTTAGATTTAGAGCGCAACATTTAGTTTTTTAGAAAGCAATGCAGAGTCCTGGACAAAGTCTGTGCCATTCTTGAAAATGATGCCAACAGGTTGGCCGAGGAGGCAGAGGGGAAGGCTGGGTCAAAAATGGCCCAGCTAATCACTAAGTCCAATACACTTAGAAGGAGATACAAAGTGAAAAAAGAGAAACTGTTTAAAATGGACAAAAGTATTGGGGAAAAAAAGGCCATGCAATTAAGACACTTGCCATAAGATTTTTTTTCTCATTAGTTCATATTAGGCCTAAAGAACATGTTTATGGTAAAATGAAATAATAGCAGTTCACCAGTTCATGTAGTGGATGCCAGTTTGTAATGCATCAACAGTTCATGCATTGAATGCCAGCCAGTGTGTTGGAGCTATGTTGCACAATTACATAGTTTGTTTTATTTTTATTCACGAAGTAAAATAAATAAACAATATTTGGTCAACATCAGTGAGTCTGTATAGTGTTATATATGTCAAAATCTGCGTAAACATTAGAAAGGTCGCTGATTAACGCTTGCAACTCAGTGTCGTGATGGTTTTTTTAAAAATTCCGAAGGTAGTAAAAAAGGTATTAAAAGGTATTCAATTTAACTTAAGGATTGCTGCATATACCCTGTGATATCGCAAAAGGCTGCGATCACAGCTCCAGGTGAGTTACTCTGATGAATCAAGGTCTTCATGTAACCTTCATGTTAGCAAAGTCAATTTGGATAAAAGCGTTTGACAAATGAATGTGATGTAATGTAATGTAATAAAAGTCTAATGTTTAACCATTAAAGGTGTCAGAATAAGGAGAATTATTTAAATGTGTTGGTTTTCTGACATCACAAAAATGTGCTGTTTTTGGAGCTTATTTTTCACATATGCACTGAAAGGTGGATGTCTGACATCCCATTATAGAAATAAAAGGTGGATGTCTGACATCCTATTAACTGGTTGTATCGTCATGCAGAGCCAAATTCTAGACTGTCCTCGCTTAATGTAACTCACTGAATATTTACTAAAAATACACTCAGTATTCTATGCTTACAAATGTACAATATGTTCATCATTTTGGTTCTTTTATTAGCCACAAAATGTCATATTTTTATTCAGCAATTTTAAGCCACCTTATATAATTATAATGTAGATCACCAGACAAGTGTTAAGATATTTAACAAGCTATTAAGGGACAGCCAATGAGAAGAGGCTGTTAACTAGTGCATTTAATGTTAAGGGACAACCTAGAATTTGACTGCATCACCACACAGCCAGTAAACAGGGTGTCAGACATGTCCTGTTATGTAGTCTTTCAATGTTTTTGACATTTTTATTTATAGTTCACTCAACAACAATGCTCACCAAGAATAAAAATCTACAGTTTATTAAATAAATGCACAAAACACCTGTGGTGTGTAAAAAAACTGGTAGAGTATCAGCTTTAACACAGAGGTAATTTAAGGTCCCTTTAACCTAAAACTGGATAAACAGAATATCGCATGACCTGAAATAAATATGTGATGTCCTCAACCTCTCCCAGCTGATCACAGACCTCACTAGACCCAACTAGACTCATATTATTATCTTGATTTTAGTTATTGCTGCCCAATCTCTTGATTTAGGGGCTCAACAAAAAAGAAATGAGGGTTCCAACCGAGGCTAAAATTTAGCCTTTCTAAATGACCTTGCTTTTAGAGACACTCATCATAATTTTCATTTTCACCACACACACACAAACACACAGCTTGTGTGGAGTCAAGGATTAACGATAGATCAAGCCCCTGTTTTTCTTTGTCAGTCTCTTCCTCTCCTTAAGGCAAGAAATGAAGCCTGGACACTGGCTGGATAACGTGGAGTTGAATCTCATTGGCTCACTTTTATGCAGTTCAGAAATGAATGCCAACTATCTGCACCTAATTTCCAACTCATATTCAAAATGTGACCCTGCTCAGGTCTTGTGACCTGTATTTGGGTCAGATTTTATCCACATGTGTTTACACTGTGTATTTGAACCGAGAGTGGAAATGGAATTAAAATTACACTCAGTGATGCTGCGTTAAGTGGCGGGGCCCAGAGGACACACTCTTCCATAAGTAGAACAGCAGGGGGGTGCTGTGACAACACTGGGAGGTGTTGAATGTGTCTCAGCGATATGGATGTGTCCATGCTATTATAACGTGTCTGAAATGCGTCTCAGCTCTCTTCCTAAAGTGGTCGGATTTTAATCTGGTTTAAACGCATCGCATACCTGGGTTTTCCTGAATTTTCCTGTTTTACCATACATGACACCATACACACATATAATACAAGAGCAACTGTGTGAGACAGAGTGCTCCAATGTATCACTGTTTGGTGTGAACCAGTTCCTTGTCAAGACTTGAATTTCTTTACAGTGGTGGTAAAAGGTACCAGATGTTGCCAAAACAAATGTCAATGTTTTATTCACCATTGACCCCCATTTAAGCTCCATATGACTTGAGTGTTTATATGGAATGTTGATTGTAAAATAGTGGCGTATCTGACAAACACAAAATCAGTTTTCTTTGGGGACCCTGCATATATGTCTTAACCATGAATGGGTTTTGTTTTAGGATCAAAAGCTTCTCAGAATTCTGGCAGAACAATGTCCCAGGCATCAGGTGGCAGATTCATAGCCATTTCATGGAATAACTTTCTTTGAGGAAGCTTTTAGTGGCAGATGTCTGGTTCCATTCACCACCACTATAAAAGATTTGAGTAGATGAATTTCTCCAGAACCACAAAACTCACTCTGAGCTGTCTTCATTGTGCACAACTTCAAAAAGGTTCTTCATCTCATTAACAAACCTTTATTTGTAAAGACTCAACTGTTTGTTAATGCAGAAATTATGAAAATTGATGGTGTTGCCCTTTAAAAAACGTTTGTTATGAATGTGACTGTATGAGTGTGTGTGTTTTGCTGAATATAGCTGGCGAAGGTCCAGCATGGTTTCACTCTGCTGAGCATCCTTATTACTCTCATCTCACTGTGATCAATGTAGCCTATCAGGGATCAGGTGATCTGATTTCACTCAGGACCCGCTCTCTTTAACAAAGAGCTGTGTTAGTGAAATCTGGGGATTTGGTGCAAATGCCTGTAGACACTGCAGGCCTTGATGGATTTAATTTAGTAGCTCAAGGTTGGACAGAGCTGTGCCCTATTGTGTGGTCTGATCCACCAGTCTGCTCAAAAACTGAGAGATCCTTTATGTTCACCTCCACAGACTGACCTCTGTTCAGTCTGATCACAGCCATGATGCTGTACCAGGTAAATAATGAAACCATGTTCATGTTTTTTTTTTTTTTGTTTACGGAACAAACAATTTTAAAACTGGGTTATAATTTTATTTTAGTCAGACTTCCACAGTCTGACTCAGCACTAGGAGCACATAAGAAAAGCTATAACTGTCCTTTTTCTTTGGGTGGGTAGGGTAGTCCTCCTTCCCTCCAAACCCTCTCTGTAGAAGTCCTCTCTTTCTAGGCGGTAGGGTGGCCCTCACTCCCACAAACCCTTAGTATAACTTCCTCTCTCTCTTTGGGTCGATAGGGTGGTCCTCTCTCTCCCTATTACTCAGTATAACTGTGTTCTCTCTGGACAACTGGACACCTCTAAACTGGAGAGAGAGATTGTTTTTAAAGATTGTCGACCTATTGACTTTTCATTTTTTGTGTGGAGAACTGTGCAATACTTATTTGGACCACCATCAGCATCCATTGCTTCAGAGAGAAAAGTCCTACAGTGGACACCTTGTGGTGAGACAGATGCTGTATTGTTCTGTTGCCACTCCCAGGAGACACATCTCTGCTTGTTCTGATCGCACATAGGTTTTTGTGGTGCCCATTCATAAAAAAAGAATGCCTGCAGTCCCAGCAGTGGGTGAGACTCTCTCTCGGATACAAGATATGGTCAGCATTTAGGACATTTATTCACCAATACAATCACCTGAAACTCACACCGAACTGAGGTGTTTACTGTCCTGAATCCAGTTGACACTGGTAGATGACACATGGAAAATTACCAGAAAAGGTGATTTTTATAACATGCCAGCCTACTGATATCAGACAGAAGTCACCTCGTGTACCAGCATCACAGAGTTGTTCTGACCGTGTGGATCAGGTGACGTTCACAGTGCTTTCTGTTAAACATCCTCACGCTCACTTATCTATGCTGATTTTTTTTTTTTTTAAGAATTACTCTCTTTAAACACAGGTGCCACAGGTTCTTACCATACAAATGCCATGAAATAATCACATTCAGTTCCTTGAAGAACCATATTTAACAGAGATTTGTGAATGTGGAGAACTTTTAATGTTTAGAAAAGAAAATTTGGAAGAAAAAAAAGGACCTTCATGCAGAAGGCCTGCTGTTCCTCAGTCCCGAAAACATGACACATTATGTCAGGCACTCAGCCATGGCTCCACTGAGGCTTAAGTGAGGCCCTCACAAAGACTGAGCATGTCCACATCATCTCTGTCTTATGTGCCTTTAAATGGTTCTACACCCTCATGTGTCGCATTAAAGTGGTTCTTTAGGGAGTTAAAACTACCATTGTGGCACCTTATGTGTGTTAAGAGAGAGTGTGTGTGTGTGTGTGTGTGTGTGTGTCTCTCTCTCTTCTGCAGCTGGTGGTTTAACGTGGGCCTGGCTCTCCTGGCTGTGAGTTTGAGCCTGGCAGCATTCTGTATTCTGTATCTAGAGTGGCTCAGAGGGATCAAACACTATGATCAGGAGTATCCAGCCATCCCGCCAATCACTACAGCAGCCTTCATCGCTGCATCCTGCAGGTCAGTGTCTGTATTACACTGTTGGACTAGCGGCCCACATTTCTGGACCTCTGTCTGACGGATGAACACAGGTACAGGTGAGATAAACGCAAGTACAGGTGAGGTGAACAGAGGTGCAGTTGAGGTGAACACCGGTACAGGTGAGTGGGGTCATTATTTAACACCTTAGACATCACAGTTAATCGCTTTCATCTAAACACAGACAGTCTCTTGTACAAATGAGATATCTGCTTATATATTGATACATTTGCATATAAAAAACAAACAGAACTCAAGCTGTTGGATAATATTGGAGTTGAATTGTGTGTTTGAATTGTGTGTTTACCTTACTAAGGAACTACCAAGGACAAAGAGTTTTGAAAAGTGTGAATCCTACCCACCACCCCTGGTTTTAAATGGTTTCCTGTCAGAACAAATGTCAGAAATAATACTCCTGTGTCCTTTCTTCTGTTCTCACACATTTGAATGCAGCATTAATGTCAGGCTGTGTGACTGTACAGGGCGTTTGCGTTTGATTGAAGTCATTCAGGCTCTGGGTGTGTTGATGACGGCACTGGATCTTTTCAGGCCAAGGCTTTGATGATATAACATCTTCTATTGTGGACATGAATGTCTGCTTCAGGAACCCCCTCTATTCTTGTCTTATAATGCAGTTACGGTAGGATGGGATGCAGCAGGGTTCTATTGTGGACCTATATTATTTATGCGTTAATGACTTAATGGTATCGTCAGAGGTTCATGGTCTGGTTTGTTGTGGAAAATTTCGGACAATGCGGCACTCCTGGTTCAGCCTCAGGTTGACCCTAAACCCTAAAGAAACGGAGAGGTGTTGCTTGCTCAGAAATTGCCTCAGCATCTGATGCATTAGTGAATTAACACACAATTAAGACATACAGTTTTGTGCAAAAGTCTTGAGACATCCCTCATTTTTTTATATTTTGCTTTGTCTTACCTTATCTGCCTGTCAAACTGTCTTATCTATGGCATATTGAGTAGATTACATGAAAGAAATGGCCAAGATAAAGGTGTTCAAATCATTTAGCATTCAGTACCACCTGTATACTAATCACTGGCCTGATCATCTGGAATCATTTGCACCTGTTTCTTCACTGGCTTAGCCCTAAATTACATGGCTTTGTTATACTTTAACAATTCATACATAGGTCACTGTGGGGCTAAACAAACAAAAAGGGACTAGTCTGAAAATGAGAGCCTTTTGAAAGTTCTTCAGCAAGCCTGGGGAACTGTTCGTCAATACTAAAATAAAATAAAAGAAAGCGTGTCTCTTTGGAGGCACATTATGAAGAAATGAGGGGTGGCTCAAGACTTTTGCACAGCGCCATACATGATCTCCTCTAAAGCCTGGAAACTTGACGCTGCTGATGGAGATGAGGTGGACACTTGCACTTCATTGTAGAAACTCTGATTTCTTTACAGTGGTGGTAAATGGAGCCAGGCAACACAAGCTTCACCACCAGTTAGGCTCCATGTGTCTTCTCAGTGTTTTTATGGAATGTAGATGATTATAAAACTGGCAAATCTGACAAGTGTAGTTTTAGGACCAAAATCTTATAAAACCTCTTAGGCATCAGGCATCCATAACCATTTCATGGAATACCTTTCTGTGAGGGAACATTAAGAGGCAGATGTCTGGTTCCATTCACCACCACTGTGAACACTTCTGACTCGCTGACTTTCTCCATAACAAGCGGCTCCACTCTGAACCTCTCTGTTAACACCAGAAACATTGAATTACAGGGGATTTTGGGAAATGGGTGGAGTGCCCGTAAGAGTTACAAATGTGTTGCTAGAGGGCATCAAGGACATACATTCATTAATCTGTTGGCTAAGTAAAATGCCCTAATTTACAAATGGGATTTTGTTTGTGTTTAGAGTTTGCTGGGTTGTATGGGTTATTTTGTCTTTCTTGTGTGTGTGTGTGTGTGTGTGTGTGTGTGTGTGTGTGTGTGTGTGTGTGTTTTTTTTAACATTTTTACCATTGCACTGTGGCCCGTGTGGTCCTTCCTGACTCCAGTGATTCTCTTCACTCAGTTTATGGGAGTCGTGATGCTCATCTCTCTCCTGGGCTAAGAGTCCTGCCTGGTAACAGGCAAGAACACACCCACACACATGTACATACATGCATACATACATACACACACACACACACTCACACAGATATAGGTATTTAAGTATTAAAGGTGGAACATCAGCATGGTGTTCTCACAGTGCTGTAATGTATATTATAGTAAAAAAAAGTGATTCTGTATATTTGGACAGCAATGTACGGGCATACATACTCACTAAGTTTAGGTTGGATGTCTGTGTGGGGGTGTGTGTGTGTTTACCCAGGATGCAGAGGGTGAGTAACTGACACAGCTCTCATCACTGTATCGGATGAAAGAAAATGACCTTTTTCTGTGCTGAATGGAGGCGGTGGACTGAAAGCAGTTTTCTGTTTCTTTTTCAGAATGCCTGTGACACGGTGGAGTCCAGAACACAGTCCAGTCTGTCTGGACTCGAGCTGTGTGGAATTCCCTCTTTTGTATGACCAGTTTAATAGCAGCAGTGTCTGTATATTTGAAAGAGACAGATTAAGACCAAATTATACACATCCTATTAACAACAGCAGAAGCAGTGAACAGTACTTGCACAAACTGCAGATTGGATGCAGTTCATATTATTTTACTGATTTATTTTTACAACAATTTTTTTGCTACATAAAGGGCTACTTAAAGGGTGTTTTCCCCCTAATGTCAGTTTAGCAGATACAGTACTGTGAAAATGTCTAGAACCCCCCTCCGCCACCCATTTTTTCATATTTCCCTTTCTTGTATTTTTTAGTGTAGTCTTGAGGAATGGTTCTCTAGGCTTTTCTCTCCAGTCTTTCAAAGGCTTTCATTTTCAGTCCAGTCACTGAACCTGACTTGTTTCAGAGGAATGTTTGTTAAGCCCTACAGTGACCTATGTATGAATCGCTCAAGCGTAACAAAGCACATATAACTTGAGGCCTGAACCAGTGAAGAAACAGGTGCAGATGATTCCAGATGATCAGGCTGGTGATTAGTATAATGGTGGCATGGGCGGCGGCTCCCCCCCACCCCAGTGTTTTGCATAATACTGTGTTTTTGTTGGGGTTTTTTTATAAACCAAAAACTCCTAATTAATTTTTCGATAAATGTAAATGAGCTTTATTCTGCTTGACTGCCCCATACTGCACCTTATTCCAGGCTGAAACACTTCCTGTAGCTTCAGCATGAGACTAAACTGCTGTAGGCTGAACGGATACATGGATATGTGTAAATGCTTTGATTTTTGTGACAACACAAAAACAATTAATGCAAAACTGACCCTTTTGCCAGCTGCGTTTGCATATATGGATTGTTTTGGAACTTTAAGAGTGTTCATTATTTTACCAGCCTCTCATTTAAAAACAAGGATTTTTTTTTCCATGAAATGGCCTTTATTATTTTTTTTAGATTTAAGATTCTGCTTTTACTCTGAATTGTTTACAAATGACAAAAAACAGGGATACGTAGTGTTCTATGATTTGGGCCCTTTAAGAGAAGAGGATAAAGGTGGATTGACGGTGTCAGCACTGTGTTTGTTTACATTTCCAGGTAGAGTGATGAACGTCTGCTCATGTGGATTAGTTCAGGAGTGTGACCTGCTCAGGCCAGGGTCACGTCAAAAAGTATGTGTTAAGAAACAAAATAAATCAGAACTTGGGCTGCACGTTGCATTGTCTGTTAATCATACTCAAGTACGTGTCTATTGTCATTTCAACCGTATACACCACACAGTAAAATAAAACAACGTTCCTCTAGGACCATGGTGCAACACAAAGAACAAAAATAACCATCACAAGACTTCACAAGTGTAGGCAGAACAGGAATAAGGAGAGTGCAACAAAGAGCAACAGTTCAATAATTTACAGGACAAGACAACATGGTCCTTGTCAGGTGGTGGGTTGTGTGTGTGTGTGTGTGTGTGTGTGTGTGTGTGTGTGTGTGTGTGT
>JBBIGA010155399.1:0-18095 GCA_037576975.1 Alestes dentex | reverse complement strand
TATATTACAATTAGTAACAGACATGTGGAAAGTCCCTAGAACCCAAACTAATCGTTGTAATGATAAGCTAGCAGTCCCCTGAAAAGAGTTGCAGGTGGTCTGAGAACAGCAGGAGAAACTGTTACACAGCAAGCAAAGCACTAATGTTCTTTTTTTCTGTGTTTATGATTATGAATACACACATTCTTGTTCTCACTCACATCCAGAAAGTAATGAGTGTCCTGTTTCCCCTCACTGCTAATGCTCATGCTAATTTTAAGATGGTAAAAATGTGAGCTATTGCACCTTTAGTCACTGTAATATATGATGCTTTAGTGTATGTTTTTTAGCAAGAGACATTTATATAATTATAAATGGGCTGTTTTCGTGCACAAAGCTGGAGCTTTTCTTGGAATCCCAAAAGAGTGATGGAGGATTAAAGCAATTCTGATACACAATCATTCATTCCACTTTCAGGAAAGCAAATTTTGTGTGGAGACTCGCACACATGCACAGAGTCAGGGTCAGCTACTGTTGCTGTAGGATAGAACCTTTTATTTCAGTGCATTCAGCACTTGAATAGCCTGCCGTGTTGGTTTGATACAGTAGTGAGAGAGAGAGAGAGAGAGAGAGAGAGAGAGAGAGAAAGAAAGCAAGCAAATGCAATTACTTTCTTTTACAATTTCCATAAAATGCAGGCATCGCTTGTGGACTTACCTTGCATTAAATCAGCACAACACTTGAGTTTTCTGCATCACTACATCCTGCAGGCCAGTGCTTCACTCTGCCTATGCTTCCCATTCTAATGCTAATTAATGGCAAGATGTGACGGATTATAATGGTGCTGGGGGGAGACACGCAGGGTGGGGCGGAGGGGACAAAATGGAGATAGAGACCCAGAGAGAAAAAAGGAACTAGAGAAAGGGTGGGCTTTCACTAGAGTTTTATTTCAGTCTTTTACTGCAAGAATTATTTCTAAAAACATGTTTTAATTATATCAATAATGTTTTCAATTCGAATTGTTTTTGGTGGGTCGAACGTATGGAACTGAAATCTACAGTGCACACAGTGGGAGTAAATCAATACTTTACTTCTTTAAATACTTCCTGAAATAAGTATTTTTGTTCCAGAAATAAACATGAAAATAATTATTTTGATAAATTCACGAATGGAACTGTATTCATTTACTCTCATTGCGTGTCATATATTGTAGCATTTTATATAAAAAACCCATTTAATTTAAACTGTAAAGGAAAGAATTTCAATGACTGTGTTGTTGAGCGAGCTTCAGAGCTTCCGTGTGTGAAAAAAGACAGGAATGATGAGATTAGATAGAAGTATGTCCACTTACTGTATGAAACTGGTCAGTCAAATAAAATATTGTTGCCATCAGGCAATGCTGCGCCGTGAGGGGTTACTGGAGTAAACCCAGAGTATTAATTATGGATTATATATGAATTAATTATACGGGGATCAGACCTGATTTGTTTTACCTTTACTCCTCTGAACTTTACTTCTTTTGGGGAGGGGAGGGAGGGAGGGGGTCTTAATTAGGGGATCAGACCCCTACAAACTCCCAGTAATTCGTCCCCTCAGTAACAAAAAGAACAAAGGAAGATATATCAGCCCCCCCCAGTCACAGGGCTTATCAAATGCCTACTGCCTGCAATGGGATAGCGGTCATACAGTGTTTGGCAAAGGCTCCTACTGGTAATTCCATATTGGGAGACCAGAAGAAGAATGGGCTCCAGTCATAAACACCACTCCCGTCTTATCAGCTGCCACCAGCCAGCTGATTCCCTTTCATCAATCATCAAACAGCACTTCTGACATGTCCAGAAAATATCTTCCAAAGCATCTGTCTCTGCACATATTCCTTATTAAGTTAGAACGAAAGCACGCTGTCTGAATTACAACGGCAAGGCCGATGTCTGCATGAGGGATTATCTTTCTTTACCAACAGAAGTCTTAAAGGAATACTCCACAGCTTTTCTGCCTAATCGCTCTTTTCTGCTGCATCTGTGTTGTGCTGTGATTACCACTGCAATTATTTTGACAAGTTTCTCAGTTCTTAGAAGAGATCCAGAAAACAATGGACTCATTCTTTGCCTGCAATACAAGCCATTGGACAGATGCTGAATTCTATGGGGAAAAAGTGACAGAATTATTAAAAACACACATGATGGACTGCTGTAAAATGTTTAATTGGATACAAAACTATAAATATATATATATGTATATGTACCTAATCCAACAATATGTGGAGAACCATAGCTGACAGGCTGGGAATGATGGGAAAAATGATAAATTCAGACCACAATACACCACAGTACAGTAATCACTCCCAGCCTGTCATGAGAAATACTTCATCTCCTGTCATCTTCCTGACTCCCCAGAGGACTGAACACCTTTTTCCTTCCCACAGAGTTGTATTTGGTGCGAACAGGTCTTGACTATGCAGGGCTGAGGACAGGCTCCAGAAGGCGCACTGGATATAAATGGGCCGCACAGCATTATGCAGACAAGCAAAAAACACACAAGAAATGTATTTTTAGGATTCTGCATCCAAGTAATTCTGCCAAATACGTCACTGCTGGCTCGTTATTAGTTATGCGTTTTCAAACAAAGGGACTGGGCTGGTCATAATCATATCAGTGTTATTATCATATATTAAAAGGAAAATGATATACTCATGATTAATTCATTTGCAGATTCTCACACTTTTGAGTTTCCACTGTCGAAATTTAGCATATTGGACTCTACCGGAAGACAATGACGCCAAATGATCCCTCAAACCATAGCCAGCTAGTCTCAGTACCTTTCCAAATTCATACTAACTTTAGTCAAAAACGCACTTGCTGCCATCAAGGTCCATTCAAAGTCCAATTTCTGCTAGAAAATAAAAGCTTTAAAAAATCTTCTTCTATTCTGATATGGGGTTATTTAGGCTGCCATGGCTACACCCCTGTCCACCACTGTAATCTAAAAAGGTCTCACCGCCCCAATCAGATTAAGACGTTTTTTCTAGCTTTTCTCTCCATTTGAATTATATTTAGTTTTTTTTAGATACACACGTGTTATTGTATCTTAAATATTCTTCAAACTAGGCCTGAAGAAGTGTTCTCCAAGTCTTAACTGAGAGAAATTAGAACCCTCTGGGGAGAACTTTCTGGGATTGGCTTTCTTCAGCTCCAGCTATGCCCTAGCTTCACTTGAGCTTAACCAAACACACCTGCTGCTCATTCTGGATTGTTACCTTCCAGACATATATTGCTCGCCTTGGCTTGGTCACTTGTGAAGTCTTTATGTTCAATCAGGTCCTGTGCTGTTGTCTTTGTTCGGCATTTCCTGGTCTTGACCCTTGTCCTATTTTTCTGGATCTTCATTAAGGAAAAGGGTTTCTGATGTTGGTGGCCATGCGTAAATGACCAGGAGTCTGGGAGCACTCATCCCACACCACTATGCTAGAAACATATTACTAAATATTTATCTCCCCTGAATTGTCCAATCTCTGAAATAACTGATTAGACAGTTTTAATACATTGTTTAAGTGAATAATTCATGAAAAATACAACAAAAATACATTTTACATAAACAGTTTGTCCAAATCCAGCTACTACCTATATGGAGTTCTATTACAAATATACTTATCAACTGGTATCTTTTTTGAGTACATGAAATGCACAGGATCTATTGTTCGTGGTAATGAAGTGTACAAACAGATGTGTTAGTCAGAGATGAGGCTGAAAAATGCTTGAGAACTCCTTTAATAAATAATTATGTTTAATCATGAACACATACTGGCTCCATATAGATTGCGTTAGGTGTGCTGTGTTTTGATGTGGCTGAAACAGCGATGTTCTGTGATGAAAGCAGCTTCATCAAGTGTGGACAGAAAAGCTCAGCCTGATCCTCCTATAATGATTTGTAATGAGCCTCATGGCTGCCAACTCTGGCGCAAACTCCTGACTTGTTTAGGCTAAATCTACCCTGAACTCATATTGAACTCACCACATTGTTATGTCTGACAGAAATGACAGATGATCAGATAGTTTTAAACCTCTGTACTATATGTACACTGTATGGCCAAGAGTATGTAGGAGCTCGTTGGATTTCCCATTCCAAAACCACAGGCATTAAAATAAAATTGCCCCCCCTTGCTGGTCTGACAGCCTTTGACCTTCAAGGAAGGCTTTCTATAAGAATTTAGAGATTTGTCTCAACAGTTTGTGTCCACTTAGTCAAAAGAGTGTTTGTGAGGTCACGCACTATGTTGGACAGGAAGGCCTGGCTCGCAATCTTTGTTCCAGTTAATCCCCAAGGTATTCAGCTGGGTTTAGATCAGGGCTCTGTATAGACCACTGGAGTTCCTTCACACTAAATTTATCAAGCCATGTCTTCTTGGATCTTGCTTTGTGCATTGGGACTAAATCTTGCAGAAACAGCAAAGGGCTTTCCCCTAACTGTTGACACAAAGTTGGAAGTTTATTCTTGTGTAAAATGTCTTTGTATGCTGCAGCATTAACATTACCCTTCAGTGTGTGAAATTAGTCTAGAAAAACAACCCCAGCCTATTATCCCTCCTCTGCCAAATCCTACTGTAGGCAGTAATATTTTAGCATAACCCTGAGCTGTTGCACTTACAGTCGACTGGAGCAGATCTAGCGTGGCAAAAATTTTGCTAAGTGACTTGTGGCAAAAATGGCGCTGAGCTCTCCAGTGTGACCTATTCTACTGCCAGTGTTTGTCTATAGAGATTGCATGACTTATGCTGGTATATGAAATGTTCTTTTTGTAACATTTTACACCATGAAGCCAAAAGACTAATGTAGTAAATGCCGTTAATAGACTTGGTTATAGACTTAGGGGCCCACTTTACTTTTATGTGGTTTCTGACACTACTAGAAAATGATTTAGTTTACACTAAGCTTGTGCCCATAAGTTTTTGTTACTTTTTAGCAACATTAGCTTTGGAACTCCAGACCAAAGCTACAGAGGCAAACCTAGACACCAAACATGTCTTGGCTGATGGATTACGTTTGTGGTTAGGGGATGTTTTTCCGTTTGATCTCTTTCTACTCAACATTTTAGAAGCAAATATCCTCCCACAAGGTGTAATTGCCCATGTGCTCGGATTGGTTGAGTGGTTAGGATTGATTTGGCCCTTGGAGTTGGGTTGTGGTTGTCATGGTGAGCTTCTCTTCACCAATCCCTGGGCGGTGGAGACGGATAAGAATGGGGGTTTGACCCCTGGAGCAAGTGCTTGATCCTACTGCATCACTCAATTTTACAATTAACCTGAAGAGGTACTTCTCTCTCTCTGTCTCTCTCTCTCTCTCTCTCTGTAACACCACTCTTGTGGTCTGTATTACTCAGATACATCAACCAGTCTCATATCTGCTCATTCCCAAGAGAAAGAGTAAATAGGATCAACACTAACCTTGAGGCACTGAAGGTCATTACTCTTAAGGCTGTTTATCCATTTAAACCAGTCCCACATGTACAAGTGAACCAGTCTGGATGGCTTTGGAAGCTGATAATCTAGACGCCAACTGAAGACGAACATCTACCAACGATGTCAGAACCAGGGCTGTAATTCACTTACCATTTTGTGCTGTTTTGAGTTTATTAAATATTATTACAATTATTCTCAGAGTAAGCTAAACTGTTGAGGGCTGAATAGGCAGATTAGTGACAAATACTTTAAAAACTGAGTGTTTTTCTTTATATGAACTGTGTGGTCTGGTGAGTGGGCCTTTAACAGCATTTTCATAATACAACACTTTACTAAACTCTTTACTAAAAAAAACAAACACTGATTTATTGCCCACCCTTAATATTAAGGTAATGTTAAGGCCAGAGTGTTGAGTGCATTTGTGTCTTTTGACCTCAGACTTTGCAGGATCAATACCTCTTTTAACCACAGTCATCTGTTTCTGTTTAATTTCAGAAAGTGCTTCAGAAAGAGTCCTCTCTTGGGAGTACACTTTGTATATTTAAACTGAGCTGAAAGGCTGTGTTTTTCTTACCCGAGTCTAATCACTGCAGGAAAGGGAAAAGATGAAAGCTTTCAAAAAGATAGAGCCTCAGATTACAGGGAATCAGTGGAACTCTGTAAAGCTGGGCCTAATGTGGTGCTGATACATGTGACTTAGCTTAGACTTATTGTCTGAGATGTCATATAGACACTCGAGATGCAGTTCTCGAATGTCTAGGGCAACAGTGATAGCACACTATGCTATTCTTGATAAAGAGATCATGAAACAACGTGGCTCTATTTTACTGTATTAGAAAAATCTGATTTCTACAAAAATGAATGGTGTAAATCAGTCTAAAACAGGTGTTTGTTCTCCTACACGCTCACCATTTGCTGCTCTTTCACTCGGCGCGCTGCCGCTCGGCCGCTCTCCGGACCCCCTCTGCAGGATTTCCCCACCCACTTGTGGGCAGAGACTATCCTGAAAGTTCTCCTGATTCAAAGACCTTGTGTTTTTCGCATTTGCTTCTAAGACCTAAAATAAATTATTTTTTGTATGTGTTTGCGTGTGACACCATTTTTAAAACTCCATTTGGGTTCATTATCATTACACTTTTTAAATTACACTTTGGTTCTACGTGACATAGGAACACCAAACACCATATAGCTTTGCCATATGGCAGTGTCTCTTGTTTCCATCTCTTCTCCATCACGCTGCTAGCCAGTACAGGCATCTGTTAGCTGATAGAACAGAACTGATGGGTAGTGTTCTCCTCCAAGGCTGTTGAGTCATCCGGTTATGTTGTGCTAGCTTCAGTTTGAAAGTACCTGTTGGGCTTCAGATGACCCAGAGGAAACTTCTGCTGGTCTTCACCCTCCCAGTGTTGGTGGTATACTAAGATAGTGGACGTCCTAGCTAGCAGGTGGAATCAGACGAGACTAAATTGGGGACAAAAAAAAATACAAACAAACAAAAACAGTCATTTCATCAGTGTTTAGATGCTCCTGAAATTATAGTGCTGGATTATGGAATGCAATATATTATAATCCTGGAATTATAGTCCTGAAATACTGGACCTGACTAGTATATTTTCCATATGAGTTTGGCGCACTCGAGAAATTCATGCTGGTCTCTTACTGCTAATCAGTATGAGTGCAGTATGTGACTATTTCAATCACAGCCCATTCTGGTATTTACTTGACAACACAGCAGGAACTGGCAGCAGAACGTTGGTTTATTGGTCATGGTTTGTTCAGTTTACTGCTGATAACATGTCACACTGAGCTACACTGCCTCTAATGCTAATGTCTGTATTGCATCTTGCAGATGCAAGCCCAGTCACAACCTTCCCTACAATCAAACTCAGTTAATAGAGGCTCTAACGGACCCTTTGTACCGCTGACCTATGTCTACGGTGAATGAATACGCTTATTCAATTATAAATCATCCCCAAATCTTCATGAGGCACACAGAAGTCTTTTACAATCTACAGGCTCTTTCACTGGGGCCACAAAGAACACCGTGTCTCAGGATCAGCTCGATGTAATCTTCCTTCTTGGACATTTTACATCCATGCAATTTATGATTTAATATTTCAGCAAAGTACAAATCACACCCAAACTTGCCTCAGGAGAGTAATTGATTGTTCAGACCAATATTTAGATGCTTGCGGGGAGCCAAAGGAACACCTCAACAGCATCAATTATGAATGTGTGGTAGAGTGTGTGTGTGTGTGTGTGTGTGTGTGTGTGTGTGTGTGTGTGTGTGTGTATTAATGGTTGCTGAGGGGCAGGTGTAGGTTCATGGACTCAACAAGATGGAGAGTTAAAAAAACATGAGGAAGGGTAAGGTGTCAAATCAAGGTTAGAATGAAGTGGTCAGCACATTTGACCACTTTCACCAGGAAATATGTTGGAACTGATTACTATCATGCTCAAGTTTGCTTTAGTTTGACACATACCTGCCAGTTAGGCTCCCACTCATATTCACAGTTAGTGTAAAAGAGGCCAGTGTTTGAAACTGGATAATTTGATTTGTAAGCTAACTTGTTTTATTTCAGCCAACCAAAGCCCATCCACACGGGCAATTTCAGCAGTGCTCTCAGAATTAATTTCAGATTAATTTCAGGCTGCTCTCATTGCTGAAGAGAGAGACTTTCCATAATGCAGCAGCAGCCTTCAGTGAATGGTTTGCCTCTTTCTTTCATATCTTTTCTTTAACTCTATTAGTCTATTAGTTTTACCCAGATTGGCCAAATCAGAAATCGAACTCCAGTATTTGCCATGAAATGCAAGATATAGCAGCAGTGAACGATTAATCCCTCAAGTCAATGAATCCCATTATTTATTGGTTATACTTTGGCCAGGAATTCCATTATTGATTAGCTATACACTGGCAAATTATTATAATTTTTTTTAAACCCATAGCTTGCATTTTGGCATTGTCATTTTTCTTTTTTTTTTCTCCATGCCAAAAACTACTGCTAAAGATGTGCTGCCGCAGTGCTGGGACTTCCCTTTTTCCTTCTGTTGTTTTGCTGAATTCTGCATGTCTATCAGGATGTCATATTTTCAAATTAAACCTGAAATGGAGAAGTCCTTGGCCACTGTGCGTCCTCCTAGTAAGAAAGTGAACGACGGCTCTCTTGTAAAATGGCTCTCACAGAAAGAGTTCAAATGGCTTCAACTGTTCGCACTGGTTAGAATGAGATTTCCAACACTGATGTGTGGTGATACAGAAATTCAGAAGACATTCACTATGAAAAACTCTTTTAAATGATAGATCAGTATGGTGGTTAGGGAGTTGCCCCTGTGATCAGAAGGTTGTGGGATTGAATCCAAGGACTGCCAGTGGCACCACTGAGGTACCCTTGAGCAAAGTACTCTGGTGAATGGGTTAAAAGCTGAGTACTAATTTTTACTCTGTTCACACTGTATTGTGTCTTCATGGTTCCATTGGAAGGGCACGCGCAGGGAACGTCAATATTTCTTTTTAACCAGATTGGATTTCAGGCTGACATTAAGTTTTTGAGCCCTGTTTTGTAATATATTTAAAAAGAAGGTGAAGGAGAACAGTGCAGGTTTTAGCAGCTTTTTAAAGCTACAGTTGGAGCAGGTCAGATATTGGTCGCCAGTTGGTTGGACAGCATAATGGACCAATGCCATTTTACCAGGTTTAGTTTCAGATCTTTTCTCCACTAGCTGAGCAGCTCCTCCAGATCGAAGACACCCACCAGGAATTTATACATCAAACCATAGAGTAACTTAAGTTATAAGTTAAGTAAATTCTGCACTACACTGGGAGTCAGTGTAAAGACCGGAGAACTGGAGTGATGTGCTCTCTTTTCTTGGTTTTGGTTTAAACTCGTGCAGCAGCATTTTGAATGAGCTGGAGCTGCCTAATGGACCTTTTGGGAATTCCAGTAAGCAGAACGTTGTAATAGTGTTTGCGCGCTAGCTTTTCCTCGCCACCGCCTTTCAAACAGCCTGAAACTGCCACTGATCCTGTCGCACACCTGCATTTAACTGTTGAGCAACAGAAATGTTCCTGAAAAGCAGGAAGAGCTTGTACTATAAACAGCCTCTATCAGTTTGTGTGGTGCTGAAGAGGAAGCGAGCTTCTTCAGTCCCGGACGCAGCACTTCCCTCACTCAGGAAAAAGGAAGTTATCCGGTTATGCCATATCCCGTCTCTGAGGTCATGTCACATGTTGTATATATCCTGTGGAAGTTCAAGTATGGGAAAATTTCTAAATGGATGGAACTGGAGCAAAGAAAAGGATTTATGTATTAATTTATGTATGCTTGGATGCTCCATCGTATATGCTCCTTTATCTAACATTTAACTAAACGTCTAATGCAGCTGAACTTTGAGCTAAAAGCAAAAGATTCCGTTAAATCTAATCCTGACTCTAACCTTAACCCTAACCTCAACCTTAACTTAAATCTAATCCTAATTCTAAAGCTAACTCTAATGTTGTAGACAGTGAAGTGGCTGTAGATACTCAGTGATGGACCATAAAAATAAAGTGTGTATAAACTGCTTCCTCATTATGCATCTTTGGTGCAGTATTATCGACATTCCTCCAAGGTCGTAAAGTTTTCTAACCTAGTTAGCTAGATTTACCAACATTAGGTAGGAGAGGAACAAAAACCAAGTGATCTTACAGCTAAGTCCATGTCTCATTTTTAACACTTGTATTTAATCTGATTGGTCAAAGTGGGGTTGTTGGGGAGGTTGTCTGATTTGCGGAATGTGATGTCGATCTGCGATGTAGTGATACATGCTCATAGCACATTTGTTCCAGAGGGGGCGCTGTAGAAGCTGAGTTGATCACAATAGTCATTTGACAGTTTAAACAGGAGTGTTAAAACTTTGACAAGACTGATGTAATTTTTTACAGCAAAGAAATATATTTCATTAAAATGGATTTTAGACTTTAAAATCAAATCCCTGCACTAAAAAGTTAACTTCAATCAGGCTATGATGTTAGCAGGGTTATTGCAGTTCTCCTCAAATGTCAAAGCAGGCCAGGCCTGATTGTGTATATGTGTGTGTGTGTGTGTGTGTGTGTGTGCATGTGTGCAATGATCAATCCCATACTTCCTTCCAGGATGCACTGAATGAATCCACTGAAGGGAATCTTTGACACATTCATATTCACAGAGCCTTGTGAAAGAACATTTCTTTGGTGTGCAACTCACTGCTCTTGTTCCACTGGGATGCCGTGTGTGTGTGTGTGTGTGTGTGTGTGTGTGTGTGTGTGTGTGTGTGCATTGGTGTGTTTTGTGGATTTGAGCAAGACAATCTTTTATTTAGACCGTGTTGCCAGTCTCCTTTGTGGAGCCAAATTCTCAGAAGAACCCAAGATTCTACCAGAGATGATGAGAACACCACACACACACACACACACACACACACACACACACACACACACACACACACACACACACACTGTGCCTGAATAACCTAATGGTGATGAAACCAGGCAGACAAAGCTTTAATAATGCTCTCCCCAACCAGTGGCATTCTTTGTGAGAATCGTAGAAAATCAGAGTGACAGGTTTCCAGGTCTCAGGTGCAAATTTCACACATTCTGCCTGAAAAATCATGTGTGTGACGTACAAGACTGGCACTACAGGCCTAAACATGAAGTTTTGTGCCATGAACATGGAAAAAGCTGGTGTTAGCTAGGTTGCTACCCAACTACCGAGACACCTCACATTGGTTTGGCTTCTTTTCTCTAGTGGAAAGGGTTAAAAAGGTACTAATTACTTCATGATTTTGCCCACTGCCTCCTGCTGGCTTGGCTGTGTTTAGTAGTCTACAGATAAGTGGCTAGGCCCACAGTCAGGATTTGTTGACACCATACGGATTTGGGAGGGGGCGTGACCGTTTATTAGTTCTTACCAAACCATTTATTAGTAAGGACGGCTGGAAGCGCATGCAGCAGCACTCCTGATCAAGTGATCAAAAACGTATATACACGCGCACTGCACAGCGGATGTTTGACGACGCTGCCATGCCCTTATTTAAAAACTACAGGAGGAGAAGCTGTGCCAAATTCAGCTATTTAAATAAGTAAACAAATAAATAAATACTACCTACAACTACTACTGCTGCTGATAATGATAATAATAATAATAATAATAATAATAATAATGAAACAAAAAAAGAACAGTAGTGGGATTCCTCATGCAGTCACACTAATAATCCAAACAGGATTCTTTGGTCTCTGTGGTATCTGGGTAGTGTCGTGGTGGTACCGGGGAAGGACGCACTAGCGACACAGAGGAATGAGGTAATATGTTTTTTAATGATAAAAAAAGTTTCACAGCCTTCTCGGCTCCAACACAAATAACGTACGACTGGGGTCAGGAGAGGTACGCATTTCCCGTTCAGGAGGTCCCTCACTCCGAGCGATGCTTTTTTCTTTCACTGGGCACGGACCCTGCGGCAGAGTCCACTCTTCCTCGGTCGCCGCAGGCCCACTGCTATCAGGGGCCAGTGCAGCTTTTCACGCAGCGTGGGGTTCTCTCTCCTCCGGTGGGAGCTCCTGTGTTCACGCCTGAATGTCACAGTGGAAGAGACACACACATACTCTGTCACACACCAAGCACATGCAGATTGAACAGCTGAGTGTAAGCTTGGAGGGTGCTAGTCCTCTCCACTGCCACTGGAGAAAATCCTGGAAGGAATCAGGAAAGCCCCCAGAGAACATTCTTTCTCTTCCTGGAAGTTCGCAAATCACAAACCAAGAGCAAAAACCACTTTCAACTAATCAAACCCTGAGTCGTAGCAAGGAGCTGGGTGACCACGCAATGACTCTGGAGAACGGCTGGCATTTTCTACACACACACACTCACTCAGATAACCGATCACACGACACGAACAATAATTCAGACACTTCACTTAACTCAAGACAGGTGGACCTGTCGTTAGGTGCCCAGCAACCCCAACAGAGAGCTAATGAGGTTCTCCATTGTCACCTGGGTTGTCTACATACCCACTCATACAACAACCATGATCTCACACACCCGTGCCCAGAGCTGCGTACCTCTTAGTAAACGGGTGACAGGCTCCGTTGGGGGCGTGGCTGAGATGAACCAGACGTGACAGGTAGGTATAGCTAAGTGAGCTCTCTCTCATACTTTAGGCCTTCAGCGACTGGACAAAAGGCCTGCTCTGCCACGTTAACCACCAGCATATTTATGATTTGACAGAGGAATCAGTCAATGAATCAATCAATCGATCATATGATTTACAAAGTGTGGGACGAATGAGAGAAAACACTGCAGTAGCAGTTTCTTAGCACTGACATACTAGAATGCCAGAAGAGCGCTACGTAATGTGTTTTTTGCCCCATTTTTGAGTGTGTTTTGATATTTTTGTCATGAGCACAATCCTTGCTCTAATATGCACGACTGACTGTGTTAAACCGTCTCCCAACACCCAGCGACAAACACCTCACATATTTTGAGGGAAATGGTGTAAGAGACGGGTTGCATGGACATCGCAACACTTGTGGAGGAAATTAATCTTTTCCGGCTGCCCAACTGTCTATGCACTAGGTGTTACACCCTTTCCAGTACCTCACTCCGGACACGTGAGCTGTGTGTGTGTGGAATGGTTCAGAAAAACCATGGCAACCGCACACACTGCGGCCTGTCCCACATATGGGGACTGAGTTGCTGCTTATGATCTCATAACAAACACAGTGCCAAGGCTGACACACGCCGTCGACTCACAAGACAGACAGACACAGAGAGAGAGAGACTGACGTTCACTTAAAACTCTTTTCTGAGAGAAAACATGGTGGGAGTTTCAGCCCAGACTAGCCAGCACTGCTGTACAGATTCATGCTATCATGCATTTTTAGCCGCAAAAATTGTAGCCTGGGCTGCAATAAATGTAATACAAAAAAATAGTTAAAATACACAACCACATACATATATAGCCACAGAAGTTTGGAGTGAGTCCAGTCGAACACGAACCACATCAAGTTTTTGGTCTGAACTCGACTGGCCAAACTTGGAGCAACATTCCCAAATTTTGAGTCTGAAGTTGACACAGTGTGGCCTTTTTTTTGTGAAAAAAACAAAACAAAACAGGAAGGCACAGGTCAAATTACCGCCTAGAGACAAAAACAGTCATTAGATCATAGATTAAGGCAATAAAATGTATAACGCAATAGTATAGTATAACACAATATGATAAAATTCTCAAAATTAAGACTTAATTCTGCTTTTACAAATGTATTTCTAAAGCAGTGCGTTCAGCATCCCACAGATCGCCTGTTTTAGTACAACCTTTTGTTGTTGTTTTTTTGGTGTAAACACGTACACAACCTCTATAGTGAATACACATCTACACATTTTAATGTGCAGTTACTGTTTATTTGCTGAGTTTAACATATTGGAAGAAATAAAACACAAAATATGACCCATACAAAAGTCACGTTGAGCTCATAAACTCATACCAAAAAATCAGGGGTCTTCAAACTTTGTTGCCAAGTGAGCGTTTGAAATGTAAAGGCTGGACCGTCTGACCGACGAAGACACAGCGTGTACAGTGTGACGAGGAAATCGCGGCTCGTGAAGGAAAGTTTCTGCACTGCTTTGGTAAAAAAGTGAGGCGCTTCTTGTCCGGTGTAGAAGGCTGTAAGCTCGCAGCAGCTCGCAGATCTGCTACTCTGACAGCTTCTTCTTCCACTATCTGTACGTTCTTTAGGCCTGATGGACAGAACGGGACAGGGAGAGAGAATGAGGGGGAAAGCGTGAAGAAGGAGGAGAAATTCTTTAGCTCATAACAGTCAGTAAGCTCTTCACTGTCGTCTCTGTATTATATCCCCCACTCATGCTCACACACACACACACACACACACACACACACACACACACACACACACAGACCTGCACTGCTGGCAAGAGCCTCTGCTTTAGAATTATGGCTGTATGTGTTCAACCTTCCTCATCACAAAAGCAAGGCAAGAGCTCTTTCAGTATTGCATAACACATGCGTCAGCAGTCGCCTTCCCCAAGCAGGAAAGAGTAAAGCCCACCAGATCAACAAGCAGTAAATAAGGAGCGGGAGTGTGTGTTTGTGAACATCACGGCTGTGGTTTGGTTGAGGTGAAAGATCATCACAGTTGTGATTTTGTGCTTTTATGCAAAATGTGTGCATACATCTTTGCATACCAGCGTTGCATACTTTCAGACAGCTCTGCAAAAAGTCAAGCAAGGAAACACTGAACATTTGTATCAAATGTTTTTAAACTGGCGGTTTCTTCCGCCAACGCAAACAGTGAACTAGGAGCTTTGTCACACACAGCATTTGACACTGCGGCAGCTCAGTTTTCTTATTAAAGCTACCTAATGTATTCATTTTCTGTTTTTCTTTGTTAAAATATGGAAAATTAGTAATGAGTTGCTGTAGCGTGGAGCGATATGTTACTTAGTCAGTGGAGATATAGTTCTATTAATTCTATTAAAAACTACTGTTGCACAAAATAACAGCAGGGGCAGAATGCTTTTTAACTTATTAAACTACAAGAATAGGACGGAGTTATGTGTAATCGGTTCCTTTCGTGTAGCTGTGAGGAGAACAGTGTTTTTACTGCGCTCACTGAACATAGTAAAAACACTGTAATTGCTTACAGGGCCTTCTGTGATATTTGGATTGTAAAGGTCAATATAAATGATACTAAAACAGTGCTATACCACTGTTACATTATTTAGACTGTGTCATGCCTCTATTGAGCCACCTTGCAGTCCCACCTTAAGCCACCATGACCTTGTTTTGGTGTGAAGAACATTGGCAGCTGGGATTTTTACCCAAAGCGACAATCCTGTCTGCAGGGGCCCGATGTGAGAGGAAAACAGCCACCAACGGGGGAATCGGACAGTCTTTGATCTGAAAACTGTTTTCTGTGGCGTATCACATTTATGACATATCTGGGGCTTCGAAGTGGCAAAATGTCAGAATATAGAGCCATGAAAGAAAACTAATTCTGTATTATGAAACAGCCCTTGGGGGGGGGGGGGTGCTATTTTCTGTGGTTGATGCTTTTTAAAAGGATTATATGAGGATTTCATCCCACTCAGAAATGGGGCTAAATTTCACATTCCTACATTAATATGTTACACTGATCAGAAACAACACTATGTGTGATCAATGAGGAACATTGATTATTCTGGTAAAGTGGCACCTATCATAGGGTGAGATTTATTAGGCAGCAAGAGAGCATTCAGCTCTTGACACTGATGTGTTGAAAGCAGAACAAATGTGTGGATCTGAGTCATCTGAAACTGTGATGGCTCTGCGACTGGGCGAGGGCATCTCCGAAAACAGCAGGTCTTGTGGGGTGTGCCCAGTAGGCACCAGCCAAAGGAGGTCCAGGGAAGAACGACTTGTCATTGATGTCCAGGGTGTCCAAAACGTATTGATGAATGTGGAGAGTGAGGGGTAGCCTGCCTGGTCTAATCCCATTGAAGAGTCACTGTAGCACAAATTGCTGACTATGATAGAGTGGTATAAAAACACACAGTGCGTCACAGTTTGCTGTAAATGGAGCGGCGTAGTCGCAGACCACACAGAGGAAGGTGGCCTGGTCGGATGAATCGTGTTTTTGTTTACATCATGTCAAGTATTGAAAACAAACGGCCTTTCTGGTGCCATCTAGCAAAATGTTTCAGTGAAGCCAGCTAAAATTTCTGCAGTGTTATCCACTGCTCCTCAGTCTCGGCCCCCCAGTGGTGGAACGAACTCCCTCGTCCTATCAGACCTGCGGAGTCCCTCGTCGTCTTCAAGCGTCGCCTGAAGACCCCCCTCTTCAAGGAGCACCTTGGTGACTAACGATCTCTCTCATTTCGCTTGATTACTACTCAAAAAAACCCCCAAAAAACTAAAAAACCTCACCCTTACCCCATCCCTTCCTTTGTCTTACCTTCTGACTTTCTTTGACAGGTGTTGTTTAGGTGTAAACCTACAGTATCTTAGTTGAATGGTGGATGTTGACTTAAGTATAGCTTCACAGGTTTAAGATACAGTTGTGGACGACTTGAGCACTGATGTACGTCGCTCTGGATAAGAGCGTCAGCTAAATGCCGTAAATGTAAATGTAAAATCAGGTGATCCACTCATTGCTCCATTCTCATGGTTTCAGTCCAAATGTGGCAGCAGAAAACCTTAACTTGTTTATAATAAATACTGAATATAAATGTGTGACTGTTACAGAAGATACATGATCCAAGCTGAAAGTCTGGGAATGATGGTGAGTTCCACAGTACAACATCGTATCTGTTAAAAGCTGTTTCTTTGTTTACAGTGGTACCTCATCTTTTTGCAGAGAGGGGTGCAGCCAGCATGTGTATCTTTTCTTATTTGAGAAATCCAACCTTTTCGTTCTCCTCCATTTTATTCATTCTGTGAGAAGGCTTTAAAATAATATGTTTTAGGGCAAAACCTTTTTACCATCATGAAATGCTGTCTCAGGCAGAGAGCGTTTCATGTGTGCTTTCTCTGTGAGGAAGCTTTTAGAAGTATTACTCTCCTCAGATGCCTGGTTCCTATTGACAGTGGTGCTGGTGAATTCAAGCCAAATATTCTTCTGAGTGAAGGATTTGGCTTCATCTGTATCTGGCGCTCTCGAACACGTCTCACATGACCAAAACTTTCTTACACAAACATTTACATTCTGTGCTATCTCTGTTCCCCCAGAGTGAATGAGAAATGGTGTTTGGATGATGGAGCGCGGGTGCGGTGGAGGTGTAGTCACCCGCGTGGCGCGTGTGTGTATATACACATGGTGGACTGTGTTGTAAACAGAATGAGAATCGACGCTGCCCACACTCACATGGTTGTGACTGTGTTTACCAGGATCAGTGGGAAATGTGTGAGTTATGGAGGAGTAGTGCATGTTGCAGCTGTGAATTCTGACCTGGGGTCAGTGTCAGGCCTGGACTGTGGGACAGCCTGAGGATTATTCATCTCATAGAGCGCATATTCTGCATTACTTGTGAATTTTAGTTCCATTTGTTTTCCTTTCTCAGAAGTCCTCGGGACTTCTGCTATAACGTTTGTGTGGTTCTGTGTAGGTTGTTCTTCCTTATTTTGCCTTTAAGACGAAAATAAATTCAGTATCTTGAAAACTCTGATTCTCAACTGTGTTCGGTTTAAATTAGGTTTAGAGTTTGGGTTGACTTTAAGGACGGGATTAGGTGAATTTAACAGCTATTTAGTTGAAAACAGGTTAAATGCAAGGTAAGTATGTTGAAGTGTACAGGGACTGTCCACATATAGAGTTAAGATATATATTAAGTTATATCTGGGCTAGCTTCAGTCTGTTAATGTTCACTTGATTTCATACACACAGGACAGCATTAATACTTAACAGCTTAGGTAGCTAATCATCTAATGTGCTATCTTACCATTTGGGGAAACAAAATCAAGTTACATACACTTTATGGACAAAGGTATTGGGACACACCTGTTCTTCAGGGTTTGGGCTAGGCCCCTTACTTCCAATGAAGGACAATCTTAATGTTTGTTAGGGAGACATTCTAGACACCATGCTTCCAACTCTGTGGACCCAGTTTGGGGAAGAACCTTTTCTGTTCCAGCATGACTGTGTCCCAGTGCA
>JBBIGA010155361.1:0-18102 GCA_037576975.1 Alestes dentex | reverse complement strand
GCTGAGGTTGGAGCCACCAGGCAGGAGGCTGAGAGGAAGACCAAAAAGGAGATTTATGGATGCGGTGAAAGAGGACAAGTTAGTTGGTGGGAGAGTTGAGGATGCAGCAGATAGAACTAAATGGAGACAGATGATTCGCTGTGGTGACCCCTGAAGGGTAAAGCCGAAAGAGAAAGAAGATTTATTTCTTCTTGCTGCTGATTGGCTGCTGCCCTGTGACGCAGCTGCAGTCCAGAATTTCCCCCGTGGAGCGACTCAAGTGTCCTCGTGTTATCTGTTTTGTTCTTCTTAAAGGCCTGTATTTTTATTTCAGTAAATTAAATGAATTTATTACCGTATTTACCCTGCTTATACCAAAGAAAATGACAGCACGTACCAAAGAAAATGTGCCTGCCTAAATTATAGTGCAGTCTGTATTGGGATAATGTCGGTGTTTTACATTGTAGCACTGCGGGAGTTCAGTATAAACTGTTCAGAATGGATACAGGTATATCTTTACTTTTTTTTTAAGGGTAATGTATTAAGCTGAGTTTAAAATGAAATTAAAGTGTTTTGGGAGCATATTTGGTGGCATATTTAGGGTTTACACTACAAAAATTGGCATTTTTAGGCATTTTTTTATGACATCAGAACATCGTGGTTATTCACTATAAACAGGTGCTCTTGGAGCGTAACCCCCGTGATTCTTAAGTAACATAAATAAAGATGAAGATATTTAAAATATAAAAATATAAGTAAATGTTAGTAAAACACAAAATTCAAAATTGTTTAAAATAAATTGCAAAATGTAAAAAAAATTACATGTCTTCCTGCTGTCCTGATTACATATTTATATTGCAGAAAAATAAAGCTGCACATATTTGAACTAAACAAGCCTTCAAGTTCAACAGGTTTCTTTTCCATTTAATATAGAACAACAAATTTCAAACTTGCAATATCTAGCTAGTGCAAATACGAACACTGAACATCAGTGTTTATGCTCCTTGTGTGCCGTGATTAAACTTTCTTGCACATCAGAGGTTGTTCGCCAGGAACAAGTTTGCCCACAGTCTTGGGCTTCAGTGCAGATCAGTGGCATGTTACTATGTTGCCACTGGTGCTGAATACCCTTTCCAAGGGGGCACTCGTGGCAGGAATGCAAATGTATTTTTTGCTAGGCTTGCCACCCTGGGAAAATTAGCCTGGTGCAGCCTCCACCACTCCAGTGGGTCAGCTTCTCCTTCAACATCCAGCGCCTGCAGGTAACTCTTAAGATCAATTACAATTGCTTCTCAGCTAGGCCAGACTGAGTGGATAACTTTTTGAAAAAGCTGCCCAGACTTGGTTTACTCCTCTTGGGTTCTCTCTGGGCTTCTCCAGCAGCTCCTGTGCTTGTGTGTGATGGTGGTGACCCTGTGGCAGACACAGCTTGCGTCTCTAGCAGTGCCTGAATTTCTGCTGCTGTTTTTGACAAGATGAACTCTCTTCAGTCATCAGCTATATATGATGATCTGAAGCATGGGTCGACAAAGGAGCCCATATTCAGGAGGTCATCAGTTGCAGGGTCTGAGTACTTCTCATTTCAATACTTTAGGATGGCTCTCTTCATGTCCTTCGTCAGGTCTGTGTCAGCTAGAGGAAGAACTTGTTTAGAAGGCAGAGCACAGGTTTGACATACTCTTCTCCAGACAGAGCATCTGTGAACTCCATCAGGGGACTGAGGGTCTTGTTCACAGATTCTAACACATCAATGTTCTGCCAAGTTGGTACCAGGTGCCTGGTTTTCCTGTCTGCTTTCAGGACCTGTGATATGGCCTTCTCTTGTTCAAGCACCTGCTGAATCATCTTTTGTCAAGACCCCCCATCTTGTTGGTGTTTCAGTGATGAGGTGGTGAGGAGGCAGGTTTAGCTCACACCATACTTAGTAATACCATATATTAGTAGTAATTATATCATAATACAATGATATAATAAATAACACACATGCACTATATATGTGTGTGTGTGTGTTGGTATGTATGTATGAGAAATCCCGTGGAGGGTCACATATAATCAGGGGCTGACATAATTTTTTTGCTCTAGTACTCTAATGAGTACCTAGATGAATTAATTGGTACGCACCAAAAATGTTCTATGTGTCTCCGGGCTCACGGGTCTGTGCCGGGGTCTATGTCTCTGTGTGTTTTGGGGGGGTGTGTGTCCGTGCCGGGGTCTATGTCTCGGCGTGGTTCGGTGGTGTGTGTGCCCGTGCCGGGGTCTATGTCTCGGCGTGGTTCCGGGGGGGTTGTGCGTGCAGTATGAAGTCACAAATTAGTTACACATTTGCGCAGTGAAGCCTGAAAACTGGTGTCAACCCCTGCATATAATGTTGAACTAGGACTAAAAGAAACGTTTAACCTACCGATTGCGAGGTGGAGCCTGTGGCCAAAGCACTGCAGTCTTGTCCAGCCGTTCATTTCCACTGCTTTCATGATATTTGCGCCACTGTCGGTGGTTATGCAGACTTGTAACTCTTCTTTAAGCCCCCGTGATACCAGCGCTTCCTTTAATCCCTGAGAAATCAGTTCACCCGTATGATCCTCGGGGTAATAAGCTGTCTGTAGGCATCTGCTGCACAATTTCCACTCTTCATTGATGAAGTGGGCTGTGAGACTAATGTAAGGCTCCATTGTGCGACTCGACCACAAGTCCGTAGTAGTTGCATAGTGTTTTATGCTACGGAGTTATTTCTTCACTTGCTCACGGACTTTGTCATTCAGTTTGGGCATTTCAGTTTGTTTGCGTCTAGGTACCTCGTAACATTGATCGAGTGTCTTAATCATGTTCTGAAAGCCACTTTTCTCCACTGCAACAAACGGCACCATGTTCTTGCACAGGTACACAGTATTGGCATTTGTAATATCAATCCACCGCCGATTCTTTTTCTCATACGGAGTGCCTTTAAAAAATGCTTGCAAAATATGACTGACTGGGCATTTGTGGAGGGCGCAGTTTTTGGCTTTCTTCGTATTCCAAAACGTGCTTCGTTTTGAGGTGATAAAACAAATTACTTGTATTCCCTCTCTTCGCTATTACTGTCACCTGGCATACTTTGCAGATTATATTTTTCTGCTCAACATCCGACTCCTTAAACCCAAACCAGGTCCATATGACCGACGTTGCATCGGTCTTCTTTATGAGCACCTCCTCCTCCCCCCGTGTAAGCACCATGCTTGTATCTGCTGCCATGCTTTCGACCAAAACAGGCTCAGCTTGATGACATCATCAACATGTGCTATCGCGGTAGGCAGGTATGGTCAAAATCTCTACCATTGCCCAAATTCATATCGTTTCTACCGTATACCGTTTATACCGCCCATCCCTACTTCTGCATTTTTACTGGATTTTCCTAGAAGCTTAAGCTTTTGCCACAAGAGTAGCAAAATCAGAACCTACACAATATCAGTGTCAATTTGGGTTCACTAAACTGTCTTCTCCTGTTTTCTTATTTCCTGCTGTCCTCCCTAGTGTGGGCCTAGTGGACCTCAATGCACCACCAATAAAAGATGTTACCAGATAATTAATTCTGAACAAGACCCAAGCCCAAGCTTTAAACTTTTTCAAGCCAGCCCCTTATGTCTTTCTGACAGTGTTTTCTGGTCTCTGAAGCTGGGACCTAAGTTTAGATTCTTTTGAGGTAACATATCACTTTCTAATAAAAAATAATGCAGTCTTTGTTGAATAGACAACACATGCACTCTTGTCTGTTTCAGACCTTTTTTCAAGTTTATTTATCTACTCTCTAGAGTACCACAATGGAAATAACTGTAACTAGGCCTGTCACAATCTGACATGACATTTTAGCTGACTTTTTTTTTGGCCCGCCACTACCGCCATCGCCCCCTCTTCAGAGGACAACTTTATTTTTAATTAGTGGTTTCATTCTACAAACATAGTCATTAAAGCCGCTCCAAGCTTACCCCACCTCCCACAGTGAAGAAGAAAAGGAGAGTGATAAGAAGAAGAAAAGAGAAAAAACAAATACATTAAATTAAATTAAAAAACAGAAACAAGACACACAAAAACAATTGTTATAACACAAATTGAAATTATATAAGTTTCTAGTAGCCTTTTGGGGGGAAAAAACACCAAAAAAACTCAGAATCCAAACACTCAAACAAATTTTACACAACAAATCGAAATAACAAATTTCTAGTAGGTATTTTCTAGGCCCTTGTATGTATGTCTAAGTGTAAGCCTGTTTGTCACCGGAAGAGGGTAGTTAAAGCTGCTGGGGGCGCAGGAGCACCACACCCCCACGAGGGCACGAGACACAAGGACCCACGGCCACATGTCCCAAACACAGCCACACGCCCTACCCCAAAAGGACCCCACAAAGGACCAAGAGGATGATTCTGCCACCCGTACAAAGAGGCCAACAGAGGGGGGGTGGGTAGGGAACCCCCAGAGCCTCTGCGACCACTTACACGACGCAGGTCAGGTCCAGGCCCGTGGGGCCCTGGCGACGAAAGGCCTGTCCTTTCTGACATTTAATTGCCACAGAAACAACTAAGACTACCATTAATTCTGGAAGACTGAAGACTTGCATATGCACATGAAGCAACTGCATTAGACAGCTCAAAGTAACTTGGAAGAGAACACTATCAGCTTTTTCTGCCATGTCACCTAACAGACACCCATGATGGCTAGCATCATGGTGTGTGATGAGAATAGAGAGGACCATCCTGTCCTCTCAGGAAGTACGAGGCCAACTGGAAATTGCAAGAGATTTGGCCAGTGCTTAGTGCTTAGACAGTTGCACCACTGGGGGGCACCCCAAAAAATGTAAAATGAGCATCAAATAAACAAGGATCACTGGCCACTGCCCTCTAAAGGTGCACCAGTCAGAAGAGTTTGGCCCCATGACATGCCTCAATAAATGTGTTAGCTTCAAGTCAACAGATAATACCAAAACAGTAAGATTGCAATTTCAAATAGAAACCCTATAACAAACTTTCCTTTATGGATAAGCAATTTGAAAATGTTATAACAATTACAATTACAATTAAATTTAAAATATAACCTGTAGCAACTGATATTTTTGGCTAATCTGAATCAACCACAAATCATTGGGGGCAACTGAGCACTGTAGGTCTTATCAGTATTTTTTGGACACTGGAAATTACCTACTAAGACAATAAAACCATGATTATTGGTACTTTTTTTGCAAATTTCACACATATCTCTGACACAAAAATGTCTTGTGTCACAATATTACTTTTTGCTATAGTGTCTGACCCTATTTACCCCCTAATGTTTTACTCATTTTTACAAATACAAAATCATAAGTATGTAGCATTTCCAATTTTTTCTAACACAACACGCTTAAACAAGCAAACAATCCTCACAGAAAAACACAATAGCATGGAGTGCCCAGGCATGAGAATTGGGCAGCCAAACTGCTGCTGCTGCTGGCTCAGGCATTTACAGAGCAAGCCCATGACCCTGGAATGACCCGTCTGAGCATTCTTATGTATCGAATCATACCCTGATGACAGACAGTCAGAAACAATGAAGCTGCTGGTGGGGGTGTCTGCAAGTACCCTGACCTGAGACCCCATGGAGTTTTATTTTGTGAACATTTAGGTCAGCTTTGGAAGAAACTGATCCTAGACGCATGAATAACGCAAGTACCTGTCTGCCTTAACTGCCAGAAAAGCAAGCAAATAACCATGATCACTGCACTGCACTTTTGTGATGTGACATCAGCAAGTGAAATATACTCAATATTTGAAAGAATAATCTGCGTAAACATTTGTATTGGACTAATGTATTTAGGATATTAGTCAAATGTTTTGTCCTGAAGCTTGTGCAAATAAAAAGCGGACAGTCAGAATCAGAGACAGGTTAAACCCATGATCAAACTGGCAAAACTAATTCAAATCCTAGACTAAATTAATAATGTTCTATTTGGTAAACATACAAATAATAATCCACTTAACATGTATCAATAGTAATGCATTAGTAATTATAATACATTAGGCATCATTACAATCATTAGTTACAGGGACAGTCCCCCTGTAACAACTAAGGGTTAAGTGTCTTGCTCAAGGACACAATGGTAGAAAGTGGGGTTTGAATCTGCAACTTTGTGGTCATCTGGGTTCACAAGCAAGTGTTTTACCCACTAGGCTACTACTAACCAATAGGCTACCACTACCATAATAATAATTGTAAAAAATAAATAATAATAATAATAATAATAATAATAACAACAGTAACACATTAAATCTTATACATTTGGTTCGACCTGCAATACGCTTGCACAGCTTCATCTAAAACCACGTTTAAAAACCAAATCAACATATTTTTGTTGTAACAGTTTCCCCCAACATGTTGTAACAACATCCCCAACTTTTAATTCCCACAGTAAGGCTAGTAGAGGCTCTGAAAAACTCATAACCATCTATACCACACAAAGTCTACTGAAGAGCTTTCCTTCTTAAACACGTCTGAAGCAAGAACACCTCCCATACGTTAACTACTTCCCCCACAAAACGCCACTCAGTTCCATTAAGTGGTTTGATGTGAAATGGTGCGTTGCAGAGAAACGTACAACTTGTTCCAGTGTTATTGATATAAACCAAGAGCCACGTTAACCACTGTAAATCTGCTATATAAAATTACATGTGAACCAACACTATTCTGCGCTTTTTTATGAAATGCTGATTATGGTAAAACAATAGAAAATCTAAAAAAATCTTTATAAAATATATTTCGAGCCAAAACATTATCTCAAAAGGCAGGGTATTCGTAACCCTGCCTTTTGAGATTCAATGTGGAAGCTTAGAGGGATTAAAAACTTATGTCTGATTACCTCTAACACTTCAAGGAGCCAGTCCATTATTGTGCGCCTGAAAGATTAACTTTAGCCTTTAGCCAAACAACTTTCCAAACAACAGGACCATCGCGTTTACAACATTTAACATGTGTGTGTAAAACACATTCTCTTTAGAATAGCGCAGAAATACGAGACAAAGTACGTGCAAACTAACCCCTCGATTTTGGGCTGTCCAGTTACACCTCAGAGGAACAGGGCAAACTGATAGCACTACGGTTCTCGGGTTTCTGTTTTGTTTCAACAGCAACGATAACTAAAAACTCCTCCGAACATCCGTCTGCTCCTGTTGTCTAAATGCAAGCTCGGGCACGAAGTGGACTCGCAGGCTCGGGCACGAAGTGCATTCGTGCAGTCAGTTCAATAATGTTTAGCATTTACCTTTGTATTCCTACCAAGATTGCTCGCTGGAGCGTCGCTCCTCAGCAGCAGCACCAGGTTTGGAGCTGGGATGATGAACAGTGCGCCATACCGAAGGTTTTAGTTCCTGCTGACGGAGAATAGGAGCGTTTCGTGGCCGTGTGAAGAAAGTGGATGTGGGTGTGTTTGTGTGTGGTGGTGTTTGCCTGCCAAACGTGGTGGAGTCAAATTCGTTGCGTTTTTTTCTTTCCCACCCGTATTCCTACAAGTCTGCGGTGACTTAACCTGCCTGCTCTGGAATTGGGTAAGGAGGTCTCGCCTCTTGCGTTACGATTGGCTAAGTAGTACACTCTCAAAAGTTTTCTGCCTATCGGACGGAGGAAATGGCGGGGCGAAAACACAACGCCCCTGGTCTATTTCCCCACTTCGTCTCTGCTCACGTGTCTGTGGAAACCCATGCCCGCCAGGTAGAGGAAGAAATTGTGAACATTTTGATTTAGCATACCCAAATGATTTCTATATAATTTTTTGTTGTCAGAATAATAACTAATTTTCCCAATATTTTGACTTACTGTGAAACAATGTCATATCATCCCCAGGTAATTACTTTCTTGAACATTTGGGAATTTTGTCTATTACCTCAAACTTAAACTCAAAAATAATTTTGAGATACAAAGTCATCATTTGACTATTTAAGTATTTCAAGAATTACTAATTATTTCAAGATTGTACATCAATATTTAATTACAATAGGATATTATTTCAAGTTAAACGTTTGGGAAAATAAATATTTTGAGATAGAAAGTCAACATTTTGACTAGTCATTACTTTGAGAATATATGTCAATACCTTGGTCAAAATTTTGAGAAAATAAATAATTATTTCAAGATTATAAACCAATATTTTGAGAACATTAGTCATCATTTTGAGAAACTTACTTCTGCCTGGAGGATAAAGAGATAAGAGAAAAAAAGGTCACTCTTTTATTCTAGTGGAATTCTATATCCGTCTCATCAGCATAAAGTGTATTCATAATCTATAGGGTATCTACTTACAGCGTGTAGCAGTGTAAATCTTCAAACACAGAATGACTGCACTGACTAAAATTCAATGTTGGGATAAGGCTGTGTAATTACATGTCCAGGGTGTGTTTTACTTTAATAGTTAAACTCAAATTATAGTTTAATCTCTTAGCAGTCATTGTATGTCTTAATTCCTGGCTTCATGCATTCCCTATTGTATTTACAGTATATGACTTGACTGGAGTTATTACTATGCACCTTAATGAACAGTGGTGGAAAATGAACATTGAACAGTGAGCCCTGCATGACGTATTTGAAATTCCATAATGTGATAGTATTGATAGATATTGTGATTGTGACATATGAGGAAAATTATTTAAATAGTGTGAATAATGATTTTTGATCTGAACAGAGGAAAGAGATGGAAACCTGGTGGTGGAATGAGGAAGTACAGGACAGTGGGATAGTCAAAGAGATGAAGAAAGTAGACAGGAGTATAAAGAGATTAATCGAAAGGTAAAGAGAGAAGTGGCAAAGGCTAAAGCTAAGGCGTATAGCGAGTTGTATGAGAGGTTGGACACAGAGGAGAAAGAAAAGGAGCTGTATCGATTGGCGAGGCAGAGGGACCGAGCTGGGAAAGATTTGCAGCAGGTTAGAGTGGAAAAATGTAATAATGGAATGTACTCACAGTGAGAATGAGTGGTGGAGGCAAGGTTAAGAGGAGATGTGATGATCAGTGAGCAGCAGTACAGAGCTGGTGAAGAGCTGTGGGAGTTCAAATACTTGGGGTCAACAGTTTAGAGTAATGGGAAGTGTGAAAGAGAGCTGAAGAAGGGAATGCAGTCAGGGTGGAATGGGTGCAAAATAGTGGCAGGAGTGATTTGTGCCAGGGAGGCAAAAGTGAAAGGGAAGGTTTACAAGACAGTAGTGAGACCAGCTATGTTGGATAGTTCAGAGAGAGTGGCACTACCGAAAAGACAAAAAACAGAGCTGGAGGTGGCAGAGCTGAAAAAGTTAAGACTTGCATTGGGATTGATGTGGATGAACAGGATCAGGAATGAGTTTATTAGAGCGACAGCTCGAGTTGGACCTTTTGGAGGAAAAGTCAGAGAGGCAAGATTATGTTGATTTGGCCATATGCTCAGGAGAGGCTATGAGTATGTTGGCAAAAGGATGCTGATGATGAAGCCACCTGGGAAGAGGAAAAGGGGAAAGCCTAGTAGGAGTTTTATGGATGTGGTGAGGGAAGACATGCAGGCAGTTGGTGTGAGAGAGGGAGATGGAGAAGATTGAAGGAAATGGAGATGGTTGATCCATTGTGGAGACCCCTAATTGGGAACAGCCGAAAGTAGAAGAACAAAGACTACCAGCTAGCAACACTCTAGCTACCACCTGGGATACCATAATCATATCGCATCAAATCATATAGCAACATCAGAGCAACAGGCAGCGATACAAATAAACAATACAATGTTAACTAATACCATAACTACCATCTAAAATGCCATATTAAACCACCTAAAATGCCATATATCTGGTAACAATCTGGCAATCATTGAGAAAACACTGAATGTTCTTATTGAAGGTTATTATCACAGTTATTGTTCAGGCAGATTAGGAGCAGCATAGTTTAATGCACCTTGTATTTTTAAATTAAAAAGTATCAACCGGTTATCTTACATTTCCTTAAATGTATAAACCTTTGAATCAAATGAAACTGGCCTTTATATATAAAACTTAATGAATGAATGAATTATTAACTTGTTAGGTTATGTAGTATTATGTAGTATACTGTAGTGAATGCATTACACCCCTCAGCCTTTTCAGTATGACAGAATTTCCATGTAGGCATTCATCAGTGTTCTCTCACTACAATACCCAGCATGCATTATGCAAATATATTGCACAGTTTTTAAGAAACCCTATGGCACTCAAAGTCTCACTTCTAGCCACTAGTATTAGTGGTGTAGCATTAACCTGAATAGTCTATAGCCTATGCAGAGATTTGGAAAAACAGGTGGGATTCCCCTTTAATGGGCTTCATTGTAGATCTTTAATTCACAGCTGAAAGTGCACTAAAACAGGCCAGTAAACATGTAAGGGGATGGGTAAAGTCTATAACCCAGCTACATTTTCAATCTCTTTTTAACTAAGCTCCTCCAAAGACACACACACAAACATACATACATACACACACACATGAACACACACACACACACACAAAGACATTTCTTAAAAGCACTCCAGTATTGTCTCTCTGTGAGACTGCCATTCAGCGGCCATTGTTCAACTGCTGCAGCTCTTAAGACCAGGTGTAGAATCTTTTGTCTCCAGCCAAAGTAAATACACACAGCAGGAAAGTGTTCGCCTCCCTACCCCCTACACCCCCCAGGGCAATCCAAATAGCATTCCACAGACCCACTGAGTGTGTATAAGGGCATTTGAGACAAGGTGATGGAGTCTGTAAGACTTAGCGAGAGAGAGAGAGAGAGAGAAAAGAGAGAAAGAAGGAGGGAAAGGGAGAGAGAAAGGGAAAAAAGAATCAGAAGGAAATACAGGAGAAAAAGAAATAGAGGAAAAGTTAGAGAGAGAGTGAATGTGAGAGGGAAAGACAAAAGGATGTTAACACATTCATCAGATGACAATAATCAACTAAAATTGCAATATTGCTTCAATATCATTTCTCAATAGCACTGCAAAATTAACCATGAAATACAGAGACATTCCCATTACAAACACTACGAACAGCAGTCTTTCCAGTGTACAAACATCAGCTTACTTACATAAGATACATAAATCACAAAATAGGCTTGACTGACTGTGAGGAATAAATGCAGAAGAATGAAGGCTGTGGGAAGCAAACCAAGTATGAAAAAAGCTCAAAAACAACACAAATCCTACAGAAAGGTGCAAAAAAACAACGGTACTTTTTTTATGATTTTACCATTGTTGACCAAATTTAGAAGTCACTAATTGCTATCTTCTAGCTAGTTTTCCCTTAATAACATGTACCTTGGAGGGTCACATGCCTCTCCACTGCACCTTTTAAACTGCCGGTAGCTCAAATTCATTACACATCTAAAAAAAATTTTCACCACTTTCTTCCCAATTTTATGATGTCTACTTGCTAGCTTTGACTCCTCAAATCACAACAATATGCTGAAAGTGTGAAGGCTTGCATGTGTTGCCACGGGGCAGCTTCTGGCCAGGTAGTTAGGGCGTTGCCCCAGTGATCAGAAGGTTGTGGCAAGGGAGCAAGGGAGATGGGCACAATTTGCGTGGAATCTTTGTAACTATCCAGATAACCTGAGTAAAATCATTCATTCTGAGGTGTACTATAGCAGTGGTGGAAATTTACATGTGATATATAAACTCCTCATGCATAGCTCTATGGCATATTGTTCTAAACTATGTTACTATGGAACATTTGGTATGGTTAGTTTCATAAGAGGCACTCAAGGGGTCAGCCCACCCAGACACTTTATTCAGCCAGCAACAAGAGTGTATTTAGTTGCTCAGTGTTCTAGAGGAAATGATGCACCCATAATATACTCAGAAAAATATTTAGTGAGGCAATTTGTCAGTAAAACAACATATTCATCCTGTTTCTTGTCCATGCTCCTAAATCCCATACATTCAGTCACAAAAGCGATTTGCTGAGAAGTTTCCATCTTTGAGAAATATAAAAAGCTGGTGTGGTGTATGTTGGATCAGCTTCAGCTTCATCCTGGATGTAAGAGATTGAAATTGGACTCTCATTTCCCAGCAGTGAGAAATAGTCCAGCTGAGATCTGTCACGTCAGGTCCCCTTCTCCAGGCATTTTCTTTCTTTATTCTTTTCCAAAAAGTCAAACAAAACAAAAACTGACACGAGGGTCAGACATAGGACTGGTTTAAATCAAGAAGAGCTGCAAAGGAACAACATAAACACAACGGTTGACC
The DNA here is from genome assembly GCA_037576975.1 of Alestes dentex. Taxonomy (NCBI): domain Eukaryota; kingdom Metazoa; phylum Chordata; class Actinopteri; order Characiformes; family Alestidae; genus Alestes; species Alestes dentex. Next base: position 5,922 of record JBBIGA010155361.1, on the reverse strand, counting down.
CACACCTGAACACCCAACACAAACCCAAATGTAAACCCCAACCACCAATCATCCCACACCAACACTAAACCTAAACTAAACACAGCTGTGACTCATTTCCTCTTTTAAAACCACCCAATGCTCTACAAAATAAAAGCAAACAAAACTCAAGTCATAACTCCACCAAAGGTGGCCTCTAGTGGCCACTCTCAGGCCCAGACAGTACACCCCCCCGCCCCCCGAGCGCCCCATCAGGGCACTAACAAACCCCCACAACACCCCCAAGGGCGGAGGAGGGGAAGGTGGCGGAAAAGGGCAGCATCCTGTGAGCCCCTCCCGACCGCATATCACTGGATGCCCTCCTGGCCGGCGCTCCACATGGCCAGGGTGGCCCGGGTGGGACTCATGGGATGCTCCCCTTTGAGAGTCTCAGTATTCACTCCTGGAGCTCCCTACTGGCAGCCCCTCACTGTCTTCGGGGGCAGAGCCAGGGGCGTCAGAAGCATTTTTAATGTGAAGGAGACGCATCGGTCTACGCGTGGGGCGGGGTTTGGGCGTGCGTGCAAAGTCTTGTCCTTTTGGGGGGTGGGGGTGTTTGGAAACCCCTGTTCAGTGCTTGAAGTGGGCTGGAACGCAGCAGAACGCAGTTCCGGAACTTCTGTATTTTCGTCTTTTGGGTTCCGCCACTTTATTCTGCGTTCCGGTACTTACTGAAAATGATCCGACGCAGTGACAGTGGCCCGAGTTCCTGCACTTATTTTTTCCCACTTCAAGCACTGCCCCTGTTGAATCTTGAATCTTGAATCTTTTGCAAAATAATCCACTCCACTTAATCGATAGAAGAATGCACACACCACTGGAAATCCACTCGGGTTTGCCTCCAACTCACCGCATGCAAGTGAAGTGACTCGTCAGTACACAGACAGGCTGCTCAGATTTCCAGTGGTGTGTATTCTTCTATCGATTAAGTGGAGTGGATTCTTTCGAGAAAGATTCAAGATTCAACAGCGCTGGGTGAACTAATCATTTATGTTAAATGTGGGGTGTCCAAACTAATAATTATGAAATGTGAGGGGGGCACATCTCCCTCTGATTGAATGGCGGCAATGCCCATGGGCAGAGTCCATCACTGTCCTCGGGGGCGGAGCCCCTACCCGAGAACTCCTCTCTGCCCGTGGGGCGGAGCCCCCTCCTGGGAGCCTCTCATTGTCCTTGGGAGCGGAGCCCCCTCCAAGGAGCTCCTCACTATTCCCAGACGGGGACCCTCTCCCAGGAGCCCCTCACTGTCCTTGGGGCCGGAGCCCCCTCTAGGGAGTCCTTCAGCGGGGAACCCCTCGCTGTCCTTGGAGCCAGGGCCCCTTACCTGGAGCCCCTCTCTGTCCTTGGGAGTGGAGTCCTCTCTGTGGACTCCACCGGAGCCTTTGGGGAGCCCCTCGCTGTTCTCAGAAGTGGAGCCCTCTCTGTGGAGTCCACCGGAGCCTTCCAAGACCCCAGTAGCCCCCCCCAAAATTCAGGGGATGGCCCCTTTCGCCCGTCTAAAGGCCCCTTTTTGCCTCCTAAAGGCCCCTTACTGCCCTCTAAGTCACCACAAAGCCCTCCCCGGGCCTCTGAACTACCGCTAAGCCCTCCTCAGGCCTCTAATCTATCGCTATGCCCTCCCCGGGCCTCTAAGCCATCACTATCTAGCCCCTCTACTGCGCTACCTGGCCCTTCTGCGGCTACACTCGGCCCCTCTGAAAGCCACTCTGTGGCTACAAGCCCCTCCACTGGGCTTAACTGCTGGGCTACTGGGCTGAGCTGCTGTGCTAACAGGCTTAGCTGCTGTGCTAACTGGCTTAGTTGCTGGACTAACATGGGCTTTAATGGCTCAACTAATGAGCCTAGTGCAGGGGTGCCCAAACCTGTCCAGAAAGGGCCACTGTGGGTGCAGGCTTTCGTTCCAACCAAAAAGAAGCCACACCTGAGTAACTGAAAACCAAGAACAACTGATTACAGAGGTGGAATCAGGTGTGCTTCCTGCTTGATTGAAACGAAAAAGTCAAAACCCCTGTGAGGTTTTCTGAAGGCCCCCACACATACCAGGGCTCCAGATGGTGATTAAAATGGTCACCAATGTGACTAGATCTTTTATTTTGCGACTAGTTTTTTCATTTCAGTCGCCAATGGCGATCGTCTCTCAAAGCCAAGAGAAATTAAAATAAAAGTACAAGAAAAGTTACATTTCATAATGAGCAGATACACTCAACCTGAGTCTGCCATTCCCACTACACTATCACGTGATTAGTTGTGGGAATTTCGGCTCTTTTTAATGAATCGGGTCATTTGGATCAGAGCACTAAGAAGATCCGGCTCCTTTGGCTCCCAAACACATAGACATATAGGGCAAATGCCGGATTCTCAGTGTTACCAGTTCACACAGTATGTCAGCGCAGTATGGCCATACTGCGAGTGGTGAAAGCACCATGTAAAGTAATACAGGCAAATGTGGTTTTCTGATTAAAACACAAGACTCTGTGACAAAAAATACAAACATTTTATTGTATACACATGGGCTTAAGAAATAATTTCTGCAAACATTTTACTCATTCCTTTCTCTCACACACACACTATGTGGTTACTGTGTTACTGTGTTAATTTTGTACTCACAATACAAAATTAAAATACAAAACTAAAGAGCTAACAAGAATCTTAATAGTTAGTGCCTATGTTTAGACAAAACATTTGGAGGCTGACTTCAACACAGGAATGCATAGCTTTGATAGCTTAGCCTGACTTAGCTAAGGTTAAGGTTTATAAAATGTGATTTTAAAATGGCCAAATATAGTCAAAGCAATTTTTCAGCCTTACGTATGAAATGTAATCCCTTGGGATCTGGTTTGGAGCGTACAGCCCCATGCAGATCATGTGTGAGGCACCTTTATCCACTACTTCACTCCACAGCAGTGCCTCTCGCAATATGGCGGCAACGTTGATGTACGATGCAGCTGGTCATGTGGCATCTAGTAATATTCTATGTCTATGGTCAGCCTAGTAATATTCTGTGTCTAAGATCTAGTCTAGTAATATTCTACATCTGTGGTCAGTCTGCTAATATTCTATGTCTGTGGTCAGTCTAGTAATTTTCTATGTCTATGGTCAGTCTAGTAATATTCTATGTCTTTGCTCAAACAGTTCTTTGTTTTCCCAAATTTAGTCAAAGATCCGACTTGTTCGCTAGTGACACATCTCCATCGAGAGCAGTGTTGACCAATGGCTCCTAAGGTTTTTTTATTTTGTCTGGAGCCCTGCATACTGGACCTTGAGAGGTTCAAGCCTATTTTGCGATGCAAAAACATGCTAATACACAGCCTGGAAGTACTGGCAAAGAAATTAAACTGGTGGTAACAAAATGTAAAAAAACTAAAAACTATTTATAAACTATTTATAAATATAAGCCATCCATTTTGAGGGTCTTGGAAGTACCCTGCTCTGACCTGTTCTCGCAGTCTCTCCTGGTGGCCCATGATGGCTGAGGCATGGTGAGGGTATTTCTGCTTCAGGTGCTCCAGGAAGGCCTCTCTCTTCCTATCCATATCGGAGGGCTGCATGGCCAGTATTTCTCGAGAGCTCCGCGCTCCTCCCACAGTATGTCGACGGGGCACTCCTCCCTGGCTGCTTTTAAAGTCCCCACGTGCCCCTGGCCTGTTAGCTGATGGAGTGCCCGCTGCAGACTTCTTACAGTGAAGGTGCTCTGGAGAAGTCACCTTTAGATTGCTCTTTAGGAGTCCTGGGAAAAGACCGAATGGATGGAATTACGATGATGATGAGAAAGAAAGTCAGAAGTGAGGGCAGAATACAGTCTTGTTCCATCAAGAATAGATTTGCCATAAGTATTTATTGTATGGTTGTCTTGACTTGAGCATTTCTTCAATATACTTCTTGGTTAAAATAAATCTGTTATGCATACGACAGGGGTGGGTAGGGGGGCTCACATATTGGATGGTTCTTAGGCTCTCAAATGTTCAGAAAATGCTCTGCCAGCATGGTTTCTCTTGCTTGAATAAGTTAAAGGAATCAACCCCAAGTCTCTGCAAATATCACTGATAAAGCATTAAACAAGAGAAAGAAAAGAAAAAGGGCATTTAGTAAAATAATAATCAGCAAAGACAGTACTGTACAATAATTCAATGAGACATAAGGTAGAGGACACTGGGGGAAATGGGAGAAAAGTACTATAATTAAATAAAACACATAATGATTAAACCAAAATGTAAAAGTCTGCAGGGGAATACACTCGCTCTATGCTCGATAGGGATTGTGTGTTATTGAGAATGTTTACTCTGCTTGATTTCCTTTCAGTAGGGTGGAAGAAATACCACAGAGGGAAAAAGGCTTCTATAAGCAAAACTACCCTTAGCTATGAACCTAGCACACACACACACACACACACACACACACACACGTAGATGTGTCACATGGACTGTGTTGTGTCTCTGTTTTTGGCACATTTAGATTTAGCTCTAATGCAGCTGTTCCTGTTCCATAAACTGATGGGACGTCACACAGATGCACAAATATTATGAGATATGTAGTCTTTTGCAACTGAGAAAAGCTATGATAAATATGACCAGAATGACAAAATGGGATTTAACTACAGCTTATCTAATCCAGTTTTTTTTAAAATAAAGACTACTGCCTATGGTAATAAGCACTCTACATGTACTATGTAGAGTGCTTAGCTATAAGGCTAACATTACTAACAAACACTTTTTTGTGGATTCATCCCCAAAACTTCTCTTAACCTGTTAAAACCACATCCAGCTCTTTGGTAAGATGGAATAAGCTTACCAGTGTGGTTTAGAAAACAGTATCAGGATAGAAATCACTTACTGCATGAAAATAAACATAACTGTATTTCAAAGCATAACTGCTTGCTCACTAGTGGCTTGTACCTGGACCCTGTCAAGCTGCTTTGTGACAACATCGGTTGTAAAAAGCACCATATAAATAAAACTGAACTGAATAGAATATTGTTGACCAGAAGAAGATGGGTTCTCCTTTTGAGTCTTGGAAAGGAGTTTAGGGAAGTCTTTGAAAGTGTTTTCTTGCCACTGTTACCCTTGGGTTGCTCTCGTTTAGGTGGCGTCAAAAAAACATTGCATGCAACGTCTTCATGGCATCAATTTCTGCCATTCATTGTCATTCATTTTCTGTAACCGGTTAATCCTTACTAGGGTTGCGGGTACCCGGGGTCTACGGGTGCAAGGCAGGGACGCCCCCTGGGCGGGTCACCAGCCCACTGCAGGACGTGTTTTTTAATTATGATTACTATTATTACTATTATTATTATTATTAATAATAATAATTATTAAGAATATTATTATTAAGAATGATTATTTTACATTCTAGCACTGCAGGAGACCTGCTGCCAGTGTACACTGTACAGTACGGAAACGGGTTTACCTTTACATGTTTTAAGGGTAATGTATTACGCTGAGGTTTAAATGAAATTAAAGTGTTTTAGGAGCATATTTGGGGCATATTTAGGGTTTGCTCTATAAAAATAGGCAATATGCAATTGTTATAATATACATATAGAGATGTAAATAGTTTTTTATTATAATAATAAATTATATATAATAATACTACTAATTATTATATATTGATATTGTTAATATTGTCATAAATATTATTATTATATATTGTTGTAATGTTATTATTATTATGGTTACCAAAAATAATAATAGTAATAATAACATTACAACAATAATATATAATAACATTTATAGGCATATAATAATATTGTAGACATATGAATATGTTTAAATCTTCACGTGTCTTCAAAAATCACAAAAAACGTCCATTTGACCTGACGTTGTGCAGTAAGAGCAGGGGTGCCCAAACCTGTCCAGAAAGGGCCGCTGTGGGTGCAGGTTTTCGTTCCAACCAAGAAGAAGCCACACC
>JBBIGA010155351.1:0-18102 GCA_037576975.1 Alestes dentex | reverse complement strand
GATGTTGGACGAGAAGGTCTGGATCACAATCTCCGTTCCAGTTCATCCCAAAGGTGCTGGATGGGCTTGAGGTCAGGGCTCTGTGTGGAGCAGTCAATTTCTTCCACACCGAACTCCTTCAGCCATGTATTTATGGACCTTGCTTTGTTCACTGGAGCACAGTCATGCTGGAATAAAAAAAGGTTCTTCCCCAAACTGGCTCCACAAAGTTGGAAGCATGGCGTTGTTCAAAATATCTTGGTGTGCTGAAGTATGAAAGCCTTCACTGGAAGAAACCTTGAAAAACAGGTGTCCCAATACTTTTGTCCATGTAGTGTATTTCACGTAACAGTTTGGCCAAAACACTTTGAAAGCACATGTGAAGATTTAGGTGTGAAATTTGCACACTTATGTTAAGTGGAGTATGAGCTTCTTTTACTTCTGGTAATATTAGTATTGGAGCTCCAGAACCGAAGAAGCAGACTTTTGATATTAAACAGTTAGGATCAATCCAGTTCATCAGTCACAGTTTTATTTGTCTGATTTCATTACTGTCAAGCAGTTGTGTTTTTTTTTATTAGCCATTGTTGACCTGAATCTCACTCTGTGTTTGGCTGCCTTTGTAGTACTTTCTACATCTGCAAAAATCTGCAGATTCCAATCTTGGCTGGATTCCAGGCATGGACCCCTGTCAAACTAGTCTTGACTGATCAAGTTCACTTTGAGGAAACATTTTGATTTTTTGGCCAAACGATCACATTTATTTCTTTACGTTTACATTTGTTACGTTTGATTGAAACAAGCTGGTCCTTGGAATGTCCTGATCAGTCAGTTATGTGCTCTGTCAGTTTTTGGAAGTCAGCTGTTTACATTTCCAAAGACGTGAGCAATGAACCTAGTGTCCTTATCCTAAAACATCAGGCCACAGTCCTTTCCTAAATCAGACTCAGATTCTGTTGGACGAGAAGGTCTGGATCACAATCTCCGTTCCAGTTCATCCCAAAGGTGTTGGATGGGGTTGAGGTCAGGACTCTGTGTGGACCAGTCAAGTTCTTCCACACTGAACTCCTCCAGCCGTGTCTTTATGGAGCTCGCTTTGTGCACTGAGGCACAGTCATGCTGGAACAGAAAAGGTTCTTCCTCAAACTGTGTCCATCCTGGAAAACAGGTGTGTCCCAATAATTTTGTCCACAGTGTATGTTGATGGCTGGTATCAGTTACATTGAAACGTGTGGATTTGCTGTGCTGGCCCTTGGTCCTGCTGTTCCAAGAGCCAAACAGGCCACTTCTGAAAATAATTGACCAGAGTTTCTCATTGATCATCATCGTTTTTTCTTGCTTACACATTCCTGGCCTTTTCTCAGACTGTGTCTGTAGACCTTATGCTGCGTGTCCCTTGTGAACGATTCTTAGTCCCTGTTCGCCGATATCTCAGATTCTTTTCTTTTTACTCTTTGCCTCTTGCTTCAGGGTTCATTGCTTGGTCTTTAGCAGACTGGTCTCATCTCTTTTATGACCTGATTTGCTGTCGAGTCTAGAGTCTCTACTCCCTCGCTGTGATCAGGGTGAGCCGTCAGGGGCCGATGGAAGCAGAAGCAAAGATGAAAAATGTTGCGCTGAACCAGCTGAGATGGTTGAACTATTGGAAGTTCAAGGCGAGGGAGGGAGCTGTGTGAGGATATGCGAAGGGAGTTTGACAAGAAACTGCTCAGTAGCAATTAGCAGGAGCAACAGTAAAGAAACGGACACCGACAAAGAAGCACATCAAACTTCTGGTCGGCGGGATGCCCAAATAAGGAGCCCCAGGCCTAAGCCTTTTTCTCTCTGTAGGAGGAATGAATGGTGGTTTTGAAAAATTGCATCAAAAGTTGATACTCTCATGCTTACTTACACTTCACCCCACATTTCACTGATTCTGCTGCATTGTAAATTAACTGAGCGGTGAATAATTGCTATGTACATGCTTCAAGCAAGCTAACACACTTTACAGTTAATTATAACATGAAATGTTCTGTTGTAGAGAAACCTACCCTGCGGGGGAGATAGGAACCAGACGTCTGAAAAGAAAAGTCTCTAAAAGCTGCCTCATGGAACATTACTGCAGTAAATGATTATGAATACTTTGCCTGATGCCTGAGACATTGTTTTACAATATTTCCGAGGCCTAAAAGGTCTCTTTATTGCAGAAAAGGTACATTCTGGACCAAAGAAAATGTTTTAGAGTTGCCACTACTTTACCGTTATCAGCAGTAAATATAAAAATCCGGGAGACACACAGAGGCTCTGTGGTGCTAAAATGAAATGGAAATATTTGTGTTTGACATCACAGCTCCTGATTCCCATCACCACCACTGTAAGGAAATCAGAATCGAAAGTTTCTCTACCATTTCGTATCAGACCAGCTTGAATGACTTTGTTTATATGACTTTTGTTTATGCTGAAATAAAAAAAAGGTAAAATCTTCAGGCCAAACCACAGCATGCAGTTGGACTGAATTCTGAAAACTAATTTTTATCCTATTGACGAAAGACCTTGGAGATCCGGATTCTAATGGTGGGCTGCAAAATGATACAGGTATACAGATGAAGTGAGCAAGGTGGGTGATTCATTTTCAGCTTGGTGATAACTATATTTTTCATTACGGAACAGACCCTAGTATTGTCCGGTTGGGTCTAGTATGGTGTAACATGAGTCATTTTCAGTCCTCTAGTACAGCGTCCCCCAACCTTTTTTTGCCACGGACCAGTTTTATGTAAAACAATATTTTCCCGGACCGGTACAGAAACAACTACAAACGAAGTGCGTTTGTTTTTTACTCATGTTTGCTAGCTTGTGGGCTACATGTTTGATGTACCCTATCACATGACCGATACGAGCGTGTTTTTTTTTTTTTTTTTTCTTTTTTCAAAATAAAAGCTCTCTCCGACTCTGATAATCAATAAAATATTTTTTTATTCTCACTTTCTGTGCGGCCCGGTACCAAATGACTCACGGGCCGATGCCGGTCCACGACCCAGTGGTTGGAGGCCTCTGCTCCAGTAAGAACCTGTAATATCTGGACTTCACAGTGAAGGATAGAATAATGGAAGGATAGAATGGGCAAAGAGCAGCTGATTTGCCTCCTAGTGGAAACTGTCTGTCCTCTGTATGAGTATGTGTGTGCTGAGGAGGGGGTTCACACAGTGCACAAAAATCCTGATGCGTGTTGAGACTTGCTTCTTTCCTGCAAAGTTCTCCAGCACAGTAGAGCAGAAACATACCCACTACAAAACCCATTCACCTCGTCACGGCCCCTCTCTCACCGGCCTGTGTGTGTGTGTATGTGTGTGTGTGTGTGTGTTTGGGCACTAAAACAAAGAGCAGCCCTATGGTGTTTCAATAGCTGTGTACACAGCCCCTGCAGTGTGACCCCCCCTTATCTGGCTTCCATGGGCGAGATAGCATTCCCTCCAAGGTGACGGACTCACACATTACAGTCAGAAACTATCACGGCCTGCAGGCCTGCAGATTACCTATCAAACGCAAATTAGTGGGGAAGGGGTGCCGCTGAACTGAGCCAGTCGCGGCTGAGGAGGGGGGGGGGGTGTGCTTCTTCAAATTCTCAAGACTGCTGATCTGATCTCCTCCTGCTGCCTGGACATTTCAGGATGTTACAATACCATTAAACACTGAAGTTTCAGGACAGTGTGAGAACCAGAGGAGAGTTCTAAGTGCTAAAATCATGTAGGAGCAGTGCAAGAAGATAGATGCATTAGGTGAGGAGACGCTGCTTGCATTGTTTCTCACTGAAAGCTTACATTTAGAGGTGGGCAACATGATTGTTTTTGTAACTGTGATCATTTTCCAAGCATATTCAGTACTCCAGAACACTGAACCACTGCGTTTGTCCTTACGAAGAGAACATAATTAGTTCTGTTTAACTGGATTTCGCAGTGTGTGAAATGTTGAACGAAAGTTACCCTTCTCATAGCTTTAGAGAGTATTTTGTATGTAGAACTTTTCTGTTCTAACTTCTCAAACTTTAGAAACACTAAACATCATGTATCATGAAAACACCTCCAATTTTTTTGTCATATTGCTCAACCCTAATATAGCAACCACACATCTCGCTCATCAGAAAGGAATCACCTCAAACCTCAGCGAATTGCTAATTAATCTCAAACAGGCCGGCTTATGTAGTTTCTGACAGTGAATGACATCCGGTAAATGCAGACAAAATTGGATGATTGCTAACAGGATGACATCATAACCTCTCAAACCCTTGCGGTTTCTTTTTTATGCCTGCTTTCATCTTCACAAGCTCCGCTTGTCTGCTAAATGCATTTTGACCTGATTTTGTTTCCTTTCATGAGAATTTATCGTTTATCAGGTAGAGGGAGCGAGAGGAGTAGCGAAGACCAAGTTAATTGTACGTACAACATTCAGGCTTAGAGTAGATGGATGCTACTCTTTTCAAATTTGCAGCATATTTGCACATTTTTTATCCAACCCGTGATTTTAGACGTTACTGAGAGGCGGAGACTGAAAGGCCTTTCAGGAAAGAGGTTCCTGAGAAGAGCGTGAGCTGGCAGTGCCCAGAGCCTCGAGTTTACCTGTATAGCAAGGGGAGGAATGGGGGTATTATGACTAACATAAACGAAGCCTGGTTTCTCGTCTCTGAAGTCGATCTTTGATAGCCATCGGTTACAGTGGCAGGGCCTGTGCGCTCGAAGAGTCTTCAGATGATCCACGGCCTGCCTTTATTTCCATAAAGGTCATCAAGGGTGCGTTTGGTAACATTTAGCAGAATGAATCCTCCAGTACACGCCATTCGCTGGCTTGTCACCCACTGTGGCTAAATTAGCAGTTAGCCTGCTCAATAATCCTGCCCTTTGAATGGAACGGCATTAGAAAGTCAGGCTAAAAATAGAATGTTAATGTGTTCTGCGGGGAGACAACAGCCGCATTTTAAACTCTAGACAAACTGGCACAGAATACAGTCTCAGCTTTTTGGGAATCGATGTCTCACCCCTTTTGCCAGGCAAGACGGTATGAATGGGCCTTCTGAATTTTACACCAGAGCAGATGAGGCGTTGCAGTAAAGCTGATGATGCCAGTAGGTGAGTCAGAACTGAGCAGTAGAACACGAGAGCACTTGGTTGCAGACGTGACCTGAAAGCAACCAGAGGGTTGCAAAGGAAGCAGGAAGAACATAAAACTTAATTTCAGGTTTTTTTTTTTTTAAATACAGCACCTTTTTTCTTCCAGCACTTTTTTCCTTCGTGTTAGAATAAACGAGCCATGAAGCGTATTGTGGCTTACTTGTGAAATGATGGAGGTTTTATTAGAAAAAGGTATGCTGTGTATAACACGGGTACAATGGCCAGGCTGTGAGCTTGAAACTACCATATGGTGTAATAGTGAACAATTCACAAAAAAATGTAGCCGGGTTTTGTATGCTGACGTCTTGCTTGGTTATCTGATTTCTGTCTCTTTTTTTCTCTCTCTTACCATCTCTCACTGTCCTCATGCTTTCTCTAATCACTGTATCTCCCACCTTGATGTTAGATTACTGTGTCCTCGCTGTTTTGAAGCATGGGGGAACTCGTGAAACAGACAGAAAGCAGCTGAAGGGAATGCCAGCAAAGAGTCTGCGGGGTTAATGAGAGAGTAAATGTTTGTTTTTGCCTGGTCAACATTAGCTGTTGTCCAAGCCTTTCTTCTGGCCCTTTATCCTCTCAATAGCCCATTGGGAAGGGTGTGAGAGGGGAGGGAAGGGTGAACGAGGTATTGGGGGGGGGGGTGCCTTTGCTTAGGGTGGCTGTGTAAGGGGCGTAAATACCATTCCCCCCTCCGTTCGCCCTCGAGCCGTGACCAGTGGCTTTTTCCCAAAGATCAGAGCAGAGAAACTGATGGAGAAAGCATTTCTAAGATTCTGAAAGAAGCGTGTGATTTAGAGACCAACTTTAATTTCCGTAGTTCCAGTGGGTCCTTTACAGAGGTGACCCTAAAGGAATATCTGAGAAATAATCTGTAGGTCTTTAGAGATACTCTTTTAGAAGCAGAAGTGATGTTTTAGATGGTTATAGTTTTAATGATAAAATATTTATGACAGTAACATCTAGAACAGTGTGCTTTTTTTTTTTTACACTGGACTGCTAGATTTGTGCAGTACATTCATACTCTTTGGCCACTTAATCAGAAACTTGTAGTACCTTGTAGGTTCTCCACAATGGTGTACAGTCGGCTCAATTTGTATAATGTTCTGTTCACTGAATCGCCAGCAGTGAATTATTTGGTGGCGCTCTGCAGGATACATCTGTTGTAAAAAGACCTGATGCTAACCCGTTAGCATCGGCATTAATGCCACTTTCTTGACACTTTCACTGCAAACGAAGAAGAGTAAATACCATCGGATTATCATTCAGATAAACCTGTGTGCAAGGAAAACGAACTGTATGTGTTTGTGTGGAGGAGTGGCCGGTGTGTGCGGGTGCAGTCTGTGTAAGTCACCACATCATCGGTACAGCGCAGCGCAGATACGGACGGATTTTTTTAAAACATTTCTCACTCGTGTTTAACATTTGTAAATAAACTAAGGTAACTGAATTAATTACATCAGATTTCAGCTGAATCCAATATCAACAACCGCTCCAAAAAGTCAAAGCGAAAGTGCATCAAGTGATGAGTGCCTGTGAAAAAAGGAGCTTGTCTTCAGATTAATAATGGAGTTTATGTAGGACAGTGAGACGGTCCACGAATATAAAAGCAGAATAAGTCCCTCAAACTGTGCTCTGCTCCCTCCCGGTAAAACAAACCTCTCAGGGAACCTAATTTTTTAAATATGATTTTCTCAGTTTGGGCCTTTCAGAGGTGCTTCTCTTGCTTGCTGAAATAAATCTGACCACAGGAACCAGAACCACTAAGGAGCGGCTCCACTCAGATGGTGGAAAGGATTGTTTCACTTGGCACGTCTGGCAACATATGGTCAGAGAAATGAAAAAAAAAAAAAAACACCCCAAAATAAATAATCTACTGTCGTTTCAAATCTTGCACTGAATTCAATAAAGGACTGTTGCAATCACATAAAATTCTAATACATCACTCTATCAGTGAATTCTAATTCATTAACATGTTTAAAGCTCCCAACAGGTGGCGACTATAAGAAGTGAGCGTGGGTTGCACAGACCAACCCAGGTAGTTTTCCAGCCGCCGTAGGTGTTCCTGCTGCCCTTACTGCTGAAAGTCCCTGGTACCTGGTCAACAGGGGTTCTGTGTTGGGAAAATGAGGGCGGCTGAAAAATTGTGCATGAGCGAGGACAGACTACAGTCTGTAAATGTGCACCTGAGACTAATAAAGTGGCCCGAGAGTGGAGGTGAAGGAAGGTGTTTCTAATAAAATGGATGATGACTGTGTTAAATTAACAGGTCGGGATGAGGGTAGCCGAGACGGCAGAGACACACACATGTCTGGTGGCAAATATTGGATATTCAGGATCACAGCCATGCACACACACTCTCTCTCCATGCTACAGGATTTTCCCACTTACTCCTGAAGTCTGTTAAACCTAGCAAGTTTTGTCATGCTTGGTTTAGCTTGACAGGAGATGGTCTAGAATGTTTTGGAAGTATTGAGTCAGGAATCCTGCACAGATCAGACATGATTTGTGACTCTCGTTTAAATGCTGCCTTCATAAGCACCGCGCAGTTTCTGTTGAGTAGTGAATGTTTTGTGGTGTTGGAAACAGCTCAGCTCGGCTGTTTGTGTCGCTTTCCTGAGCTGTGGTACTATTTGCACTGGAGAAAAGGTACAATAATGTTGCTATTAAAAGAATAACTGATTTTGTTCCCTCCTGAATCCACCGAGTCATTAGCTTTATAGATTTCTGCATTTTTTTCTACTCGGACCAACTTTTCAAATAAACTGTAGAACAGAATAGGTTATATCAGTCACGTACCAGTGGACATGCTGATAAATATTCATATCATGTAATTCATTTATTCGTATATTTATATAAGTATATATAAGTATTTTATGAAGATTTTTCAAGTGACACTGAAAGAGGCATTTATTTTGTTCATTCTTGCCAAAATCAGTACAGTCGACCGCCGAAATTCAAATGCCTAAAATGCCTATTTTTATAGTGTAAACCCTAAATATGCCCCCAGATATGCTCCCAAAACACTTTCATTTCATTTTCAACTCAGCTTAATACATTACTCTTAAAAAAATGTAAAGGTAACCTCGAGACGCTCCACGCGGGAAACTGCTCTGATGCGGGAATGCTGGACTGCGGCTGCCAGAGACAATATACGGTTGCTTTGTGTTCTCTCGACAGTACTAAAAAATTCATACAGTTATATTTTATGTGAATATACGTAAATATTTGATTTCACGTTAATATTTGAATTTACGTTAATATTTGTTGCAAAATTAGTTCATGATATTTTTCTTAATAATTTAGCGTGAAAACGTATTTATTACCTCAGAAAAGAGGATATTTGCAATTTCCGAGAACAATTATTAGTTCGATTCTGAGAAAAAATCCAAGAAGGACTGATGCCATGAACTGTGATCCGCAACTTCGCGGGGAAACACTGTCGCCTTGAAACCTGGGAACTGGCCAGACACGCAGCTTAAGCTCCAGTAAGCAAACATTACTCACAAAGTTTTGAATACGAATTGCAAACAGCTTAAATTACAGTGATCAGACGATCCGTATAATTACAGTGCTTTTAACACAATCTGTGTACTGAAGACAGTGGACTGGAGGGTTAGGAAAAAGAGGAATTATGGTAAAGGTCCAGACGTTTCTCTATTTACAGCCAGAGTTACGGATTGTGTATGAACGCTTTTGTCTGGTAATGAGTAAACTGAGTAGAAATACAGAGATTCCTCTTCTGCGTGAATCGGTCGTTACAACATTAAAGACCTCGTTTGGTAGCATTACTTCATGAAGAGACGCTTGAAAAACTCGTGTCTGAACTTGGAAGCCTGTCAGCGTTAAGTAAATACAAATATATATACTTTTACAAAAAAAAAAAATCCAACCAAATATTAGGGACTCTGTGATTACAGCGTGTGTTTTATGAAGCTCGTCCAGCTGTTGGCCAGGTGTGTGTCACCGGGCCGAGTGTCTGGTGATGCTGTGTGTGTTTGGCTGTGAAAGGATCGTGTTACAGTGAGGCGTGTTTGTCTGAAGCCTCTAAAGGGTGTGTGAGCGTGTGTTAGTCTGCCGGGGTGGGAGTTGGATCAGAATCAGAAAGTGACAGCTGGCTCTGTCTGCTAGATAGGTGTTCTGGCCGTCTGCCATTTTCTCTGTTTTCAGCCCTTTGTTTTTTCTTTTTCTTTTTCCTACAACTCACTCTCACATTATCTCTCTCTCTCTCTTTCTCTCTCTCTCTCTCTCTCTCTCTCCCTCACTCACACACAGTATCAGTCACAAATAGTTCATCTTTTTCAGTGACGGAGCCCATCCCGTCTGGGCAGTTTCCTTTTTGCGTCTGACCCTTTATCTCAGAGTCTCTCCTACACTTTCTGCCTCTCCTCCTCGCCCTCCCCTGTTCTTTCATCGTGTCCCTTTCCTCTCCTCCTTCTATTTCTTGCCTGGTGTGCAGATTTACTCTTGGGTCGGTAGTTACTGAGATTTCTGTCTGTGTTTGGAGAGGCTCAAGGCCACAGGTTTGGCGGGAACCACCTGTGTGTGTGTGTGTGTGTGTGTGTGTGTGTGTGTGTGTGTGTGTGTGTTAGAAAGCAGATGTAAGAGGCAGAGATAAGAGACCCAGGCAGAGGTGTTTAATTAGCAGAGCAGAGTCTGGACAGCATCTTGAATTTAAAAAAGCAGCCAGAGACGCGTCGCAGAGCTGAGAGGAAACAGAAGAAACTTCTTGACGCATCAGCTTAGACACACAGCTACTTTTCACACCCCACATTTTTACGACTTGAGTACTTTATAGGGACACATAGATATAAAAATTCTGGACTGATGACTTTAGGTCACAGGTGTACAGTAAACCCCCGACATTCGCTGGGGTTACGTTCCAAGTGCACCCGTGCAACAACTGTTGCCTGAAAAAAAGCCTATTTTATAGTGTAAACCCTAAAAATGCCCCCAAATATGCTCCCAAAACACTTTATTTTCATTTTAAACTTAATTCATTACCCCTCAAGAAAATGTAAAGGTAAACCCGTAATTCTGTGGTCTATTCCAGATTCACCTGAAGCCCCTACAAAACCTTATATTCATATTTAAAGTAAGTTTAACGTATTTTAAAGCATGATGTTTATTTGGTACTGAGGGTAAATATTTCAATGTAGTACATGTAGAGTATTTTTTTACTCATCTGAAATTCATTTGTGTCTACCCCACTGCTGGATGGCTAAAAAAAAAAAATGTAATCGAGCAGAAAATCTAGCGAGCAGAAGCAGGTAGTGGTGGAGGAGAAGAAGGAGAAGGTCAGAAACAGTTTGGAAGTTAAGAGTGCACATTAGATGGGGTCATTTAGGACATGGTGTAAACTCTGCTCCACTCAGGTGCCCACACACCCACGCAGCTCTAGCTTACATTCGTTTTCTTTCATTTTCAATAACCTTTATTTAACCAGGTTTGTCCCATTGAGGTCACAGATCCAGCAACAGCACAGTTACGGTCACACATAGAAAAAAAAAGAAAATGGTCATCACAATGAAACAAACTTATATAAAAGGCTTGCATACAGAATACCAGGCCACCAGTGTTTTCACCTGAGCTTTAAAGTCATTCAGGGACACTGAGTCTTGCAAATGAACTTCAGATTGAAAATTGTTCCAAACATCAGGTGCCGAAAAGCTAAAAGCTTTCTTTCCCAGTTCAGTTCTCACTTTTGGAACAACTGATTTCAAAATGCCCATTGAATGGAGATTCTAACCTCCTTCCACAAAAATGATGATAAATACAAAGGAATTGCAGATGCACCATCGATCAGTCATCTCCACATAAACATGCTGGTCTATGAGTTTTTTGACCGTCATGCTGTGGACTGAGTGAAATCTGATTCTCAGCCAGGACTCAAAAACAAATGTGTACCATTTTTTAAAGAATGTTGTGTATTTGTATATAAATATAAGTTCTGATATACCTTTATATAATCCTTATCTAAATATTATGTCTGATTTACCTTCGTATGGTACAAATTAATCTCTTAAACCTTCAGGAATATTTTTTGGATTCTACAAAGACTACAGTGTAGTAGGGACTGTTGTGTCATAGACGTTTTGACTAAAATGGGTTACTCAGATTTTGGTATTTTATGTTTAAACAGTGATTTACACACTCAAGTGGTAACTCCCATAATGAACAGCCCATAAATTGATATTAAATATACGTATGAAAGGACATGTGCTCTATAAAGAGCATATTAACAGTGCAAACGCACCTGTGAGGTCTAGACCTGGACTGGAGCCAGACACTGGTGCTTCCAGTGGATCCCCTCCGGACATCCACCCCAGAGTTTCACAACCTCTTAACAAGCAGATCGTCATATTCTGCATTTGGGTCCATATCTGTGAACCTTACAGAACCTCACACACACACACACACACACACACACACACACACACACACACACACACACACAAAAATCCTTCTTGCCTCAGGTCATAAGGTGCAATAGTGGAGTATCTCACAAACATTTTAGTGGTTTATTGGTGAAATTTTTTTGAGAACATTAATTTGTTAAGGTTAAGCCCTGAACTTCTGCAGGCCCATTTGATAATGTAGAAAGAAGAGGAGCAACCAGTTCAGGTGTGAATGGATGATCCATACATACCCCTCAGCCCCCCTTTACACACACACACACACACACACACACACACACACACACACACATACATACACACATACCTGAGCATGTAGCTTACAACTCTCTGAGGAGAAGCGAAGCATGATCAAACATGTCAGCAGTGACAGCCCCACATACCTGAGGACTGACGAACCGTTTTTCCAAACCCCTACCAACTCCAATCATCAAGTAACCTTTCAAACACACAAGGCTGTTCTTTTCCGTTTTGGGCGGTGGGAGTGCAGGCCTGCCTGAGAGTGTGCTGTCCCGTCCCCAGTGCTCTGAAGGAAGTCCCAGAAGCGAGAAAGCCGCACCTGTTTGTAGGGGCTGGTGTTTGTTTACCTACTGAACTTCTTTGTTTGCCCATCAGTACTCTGGAATGTGGCTGTTTGGTTAGGTATCGCATGGTCACCTTCACAAGCCTTTTTTTAAATGGATAGCACTGGTTTTAAAGTCTGCCTGGCTGAAAGCTGTAAACTGCACACACAGCAACGTACACAAATTGAATATTGCATGATTGTGCCTAGTTATTAAAACATTGTACTTCTTATAAGATAAGATAAGATAAGATTTGTCCCACAAGTGGGAAATTTGCATTTCTACGGCAGAATGAAGAAAGTTACGAGCAGCAAAACAATAGATTAAAAGCTATACAACAAAACAAGATAAAATAAACTAAGACAAAAAATAGAAATATAGACATTTGTATGTGTTGCACGTGGTGGGC
The DNA here is from genome assembly GCA_037576975.1 of Alestes dentex. NCBI lineage: Eukaryota > Metazoa > Chordata > Actinopteri > Characiformes > Alestidae > Alestes > Alestes dentex. Next base: position 5,597 of record JBBIGA010155351.1, on the reverse strand, counting down.
ATATATATATATATATATATATATATATATATGAACACTGTGGATATATATACAAATAGAAATACTTTTTTAAGCTCCTTTCAATGAACAAGGGTGTGATCAGGGTTTTAAGCTGAAAACCCTTCAGTCACTTTGTCCTGGACAGCAGTCAGGCGGCTAACTAAGTAGCAATCTGGAGGAGTAGGAAAGGAGTAGAAAATTATTTAGACTGCAACTGGAGTTAAAACTGATAAGATAGTTTGGAATGGAGTCCGATAAACCAGGCGTGCAGAGCTGGCGGCTAGGTGCTGCTGGTGGTGAAAGGATAGCATTTGGCCACATAAACAATTGCAGTTCAACTGTTGTATAATTCACCCTACTGCTACTACAGGGTTAAAACTGTACGATTTCATTTGTATGAAATAAATCTTACCCCCTGCTTCATATTCAATGTGAAGAACACACAGTCCTGCTTCATATCTGTAAAAGACGGCTGGGGGACGTAGCTGTACTAGAATGTGTACGTTAGTCCCCTATCCTCTGTCTTTTGATGCTTGTGTGCAGGGAGGCCCCAGTGTTATGCTCTCATGCTCTTAGAATCTGTGTGTGTGTGTGTGTGTGTGTGTGTGTGTGTGTGTGTATGTTTAGGCTGAGAGTGTGAGCTGGGTAAGCGCTCAGGTAAACCTTAAGGTAGACACGGCGTCCACAGTAGCTGGAGCTGGCCTGTGACTAATGCTTTAAAGAGAACAACCTGCAGGCATGAATCCTTTAATGCCACACACACACACACACACACACACACACACACACACACACACACACACAAACCTCACCGAAACACCTGTCTAGAACTGCTTCTTTGTCCCGTCTGCTCTCTGTTCCCCTACTCATTGTCTGTCTTTCTTTACCCACAGCCCTTTTATCTTATCGTCCTAATTTGGCTTGGTCTGTGCACGATCGGCATCTCAAATAAGCCGCAGTGTGTTTTTAAAAGGGCTGTGTGTCTGTTACACTCATTCAAGACCCAGCATGTGGTAATGCTGTAGGCTGTAATTATACCTCTATCTGTCAGAACATAATTAGGAATTGTGAAGTAGACTGTTTACTGTAGTGCAGACAATCCAGTACTTAATGTTAATTCAACGTATATAGGCAGCAACGCGGCGTATGAGTGAGGGAGCTGGCGTCCCCCAGTGCGCGTACCTACGCCATTATAGGCTGTTAAAAGCACAAGTGCTTTTACTCATTTTTTGTCATTTGTTCTGTTACTACAGTACAGTGTACAAGTACAGTATATTTATGTCCTTTACTTCTTCTGTGGCTTAGTTTTTATGATTTGACAGCTGTGTTAGGATTGGTAAGTGATTTAGTCTAGGGTGTGTTTCAGCTAACACCAAAATTCGGGTTACATCACTGTGGATGCAACGGATCTGTGCGGTAACTCGAGGACCCCCTGTATGTAAATATGCATCAAGTTGTAAAGGGACTAAAGTCACAATCAAATAAACTGATAAACCAATTAAATAACTGTAATTTTCTCCCTCTGAAATATGGCCCAGCATTTTGTGCCGATATTGAACCTGATGTCAGATTGCTGCGTGTATTGCTAACACGCAGGGGTGTGATATAATGATTCTAGCACCCGTGCTAGCATGACTTAGAAACAAACAGGACAGGAGACGGAGAAAGGAGCCGCGCAAGTCCGCAGTTTTCGTCTCAGCCGTGAAGATGCAGTTGACTGAAGTGCTGTTTGAGATGCACTGGAACAGTTTTAGCAGTCACACTACAGTTAAATGTGGTTGACCACCTCTGAATGTAGTTTTCCATGTAAAGTAAAGTGTCTCTGAGACCCACAAGTTCCTTTTTTACACCTGTGCTTGGCTCTGTCCACTAATAAGGAGACCGAGGTCTATGTTAATAGCTGGTGTGAACGTGGCCTCAGTCATGCTGGCTGGACTTTATATTTGTGGAACTAGCAGAGATAAAACTTTCAGTGGAACACCAGCTCTCTTAACGAAACCTTTAAGGGGTTCTTTGCACAGTGCTACACGAGAACCCATTAAGTTTTGTAAAGAACCATTGTTGATAAAAAGTTTTATGCATGTGAAGAACTTCACATAATGTGGCGGTTCTTTACCAATTGGACACTAATATTATGTGGGTGTTCTTTACTTTTTATAGGTCCCATGTTCTGCATATTTCTTGTATATAGAACCAAAAACACTTGTAATTCATTTGTACCTGACTTTTACAAGGTCTCTTTATCACAATTTAACAGACTGGTTTTGTTTAAGACAGTTTAAAGTCTGTAAAGCGGCTCTGGGACCAGTTGTTGTTTTCTAAGGCAATTTTGAATTATTTGCATATCACAGATGAAGGTGAATGTAGTGTTAGGAGTCTTGGCCTGTGACTCCTGTTGGTGAAGTGTAGTGTGGCACCCAGGGTAGGAAGCGAACCCCACCCCCCCCTCCATGAACAGGTTAATTTTGCAGCTTAATTTTCATAGACTGACCATATGGAGAGGGGAGTGGATGGTACAGTTTGATATACAGTGTTCACACACTACATTATTATTTACATTATACACTCTTTTATTTAAAAAAAAAGTTTTAAAAAATGTTCTGTGGGGATTCAAACATCTCGTTAGCAAAAAACATTTCTCAGAGGGACCATTAATTGTTTTTTAGAGATCCAGCAATTTTTTTTTATGACAGTTTTTGATGGCCCAATCTCTGTCCTCGAGCTCCCGGCTTTTTAGTTTTGCATTTTAGTTTTTTCCCAGCACCCACCACACTTGATCCTACTGTCCAACTAATTACATGTAAAGTGTGAAGGGGATTTGTAAGAGAAGGACAAACGCTAAAATGTGCAGGGCAGGGCAGGACTTTTATTTTTCCCCACTCCATATTCCACACATGAACAAAGTGACTCGAGAGGTTGTTTCATTGAACTTTTGTCCAGTTCACCACAGGATATGAATGAGGCAGATAATGTAAGGGACAAAGAGGGCAAGAAGTAGATAAGTAAAGGTAGAAACCACAGTCTGAAACCTCAGTCAACCCCCTAGATCAAAGTCTGCAGTGTGGCGAAGGCGGCTTTCTCTGGGATTTCAGGAACCGGACTGTGCTTGTACCCTCTAGAGTCCAGGCGTGAGATGGCTCTGTTACTCCAGATGAGGCTTTTTCTCTCTGGGGGAACAACAGCTGCTTTTGAGCCGTGCCATCTCCTGAGACGCCCATTTCCCCTGTGGACCCGACGCCGTAGCCTCCACATGCACAGACATGCAAGGAGACGTACAGTAGGGCTGCGCATCTTTTCGCGTTGTTGTGATGTTCCATGCCTGGATAGCTCAGTTGACAGAGCATGAGACTCTTAATCTCAGGATCATGGTTTGAGCTCCATGTTGGGCACTACAGCAGTTTTAGGGCAGCTGGTGGCCTAGTGGTTAGGGTGTTTGCCCTGCGATCAGAAACTCATGGGTTCAAATCCCAAGACTGCTTGTGCCACCACTGAGGATCCCTTGAGTAAGGTACCGTCCTCACACACTGCTCCCTGGGCCTGACTGGCTGCTGCTTCACTTGGTGAATGGGTTTAAATACAGAGAATAATCTCTTGCTGTTCACACTGAGTGCTGTGGTGTGTTCACGTATGACAGAATGGTCACTTTAGACTTTCACACATTTTTTGCCGTATTGATTTTGCAGAAGGCTGCAGTATGTGGTTGGTGCAGTGTAGCAGGTAACACTACTGCCTTCTGCACAGCTATACAGAGTCCAGAGCACAACACACTACACCAGTAAGAGTTCTTGGGCTAGACTCCTGACTGTACATCCTCCCGTATGCGGTTCACCAGTCTGTTTTATTCATAATGCTGCAGTTGCCATATGTGAGTCACTTCAGTGGCATTAGTACACCATACCCCTTTCAGCAAGGCCGGTTATGTGGTAACACAACAGAGAAGCTGCTTAAACCAGGATAAACATGATCTTATTTCACATCAGGGACTTGCCAGAGCGATTTTATTGATGGTATGGTTTGATGTCCCTCGGCTGTTTTTGTATTGAACTTGACTTTTGGCTCTAATTATCTGGCTAAACGGAGAAATCCTGTTTCGTGAAATACTCCCGCCTGCTGGGAACGAAACCTGCAGCCACCCCGGGCCTTTACGGATTAGGCTGGATGCACCTGCTGCAGTTTATTATTGTTATACTATTATAATAAGAGTATGCTTTGTCTTTGTTTTTAATAACCTCGATGTAATCACGACATTATAATCTTTTAAGCCCCTATTGAACGAAGCCCATTCATGTTTCCCATGGGGAAGGCCTTCCATGTGTGGAAGACTACAGTGCAACAGTTTAGCAAGCACAGCCACGGAGGTTTTAAGAACAACTTTCAAAAGACAACTTTCTGGTGTTCAATTTGTAAATTTTTTGAGAGTTTAAATAGATGAAAACTGTCAGTGGAGTTATAGAATAACTGACAGATTTGAGAGGAGGACAATGACAGAAGCTTCCTCTCCTTCCAATCCGTACATCTCCATCTTTACCTTGCGTTTGTTACCACACCATCTCATCCCTCTTCCTCTTTCAGGTCTCTGCTTATTTAAAAATGAGAAGTCCAGCCTTCTAGCTCACGCAGAAGCTCCCATCTAAGCTCTTCAAGTTCTCTCACCTACAGGGTATTCACTGTGTATTCTTTCATGTCTTTTGTTCTTTAAATGCTGCTCATTCTTATTTCAATCACAAAGTGAAGGCATGGTCCAGAACATCACTTAGTCAGTGCAAGCCTAGTACTTAGCAGAAGTTTCGGTTATATTATACATTAACCCTCGCCTTATTAAAACTCTCTTTCCATCATTAGATGGATAATAAGCCCCTTATAAGATTTCTTTATCTGGGTAAAAATGTGACTCCCACCTTTGTTTTTTTTATATATTATAATGTGAATATTTTTTCCCCAATATTGTTAGTCCTAATTCCCAGCACACACTGCCACTCCGAGCGTGAACTGATGTCGGCAGCTGCCACGCCGTCTCCCGTTTCCTTGGAAATCCCTCCTCGTCCTTACAGGCGGGCCATTATTCCCGAGCACAGCGTTTGTCAGGCCAGTGAAGCGTCAGAGCGTCTGCTGAGGATCCACTCCCAGCATTCCTTTCAGTCCCCACAGTCCACCTCCTCTCAGACACACACACACACACACACACACACACTCTGCAGGAGAGGGAGAAAGATAGGGATAGAGACTCATAGAGTAGATAAAACTGAAGATGGGTGGTTTTACTCTCCTAAAACATCTGTCAGCGTCCTGGCATCCTCCTGTGTTCTTCTGTCTTCTACAGCTTGGGTGCCCCGACCAGACGACATTTTGTTGATTTTCTATGTGAAAATAAGTACACAGAAAGCACATATTAAATTATGGATTAAATTTAAAATACTCGAAGAAAAATATAAAATACAGGGGGTCCTCGAGTTACGCCACAGATCCGTTCTTTCGACAGTGATGTGACCCGAATTTCGGTGTAAGTCGAAACACACCCTGGTCTGAGTCACTTACTGATCCTAACACAGCTGTAAAATCATAAAAACACAACTAAGCCACAGAAAAAGGAAAAGGAA
>JBBIGA010155343.1:0-18102 GCA_037576975.1 Alestes dentex | reverse complement strand
TATCTGCTGCATCCTCAACTCTCCCACCAACTAACTTCATGTCCTCTTTCACCGCATCCATAAATCTCCTTTTTAGGTCGAGCACAGAAAAACAAACTTCCAAAAAAAAAAAAAGAACTTTTCAAATATTGCGTTAATGCACAATAAAATAATTGTCAGCGTTAAGTAAATAATGCGTTAATGCGATAATAATGCATTAACATGCCCAGCACTACTTGTAATACATGTCAGAGGGTCCCCTCTTGACAAAATATGTGGTTCTTGGTCATGTTGAGCAATGAAATATATCAGGTTTTCTGTCAAAACACTGTTGGGAGAAATCACAGCACAATTAAAGAGAACGACCTTAACTGATGCATGAAGAGCATAATGGCTGGTGCACACAATACGGGAAGGGTAAGTGCAGACCTATGCCATCTGTTGCTTGTGTTTAAACAATTTTGAATTTATTTTGCCATGGGTACATTTTTTGATACATTTTGATGTTAATGCAGATTAGTAAACTAAATAGCATCAAATCTATTTATCTTATCATGTCTTGACCTGGAGCAAGTCCAGATCCTATAATATTTTAAACTCTGCCCATTCTTTGTCAATAATGCGTACACACAGAACCAAATACAGACAGAAGGCTAGCAGAATGTGCAACCTAATAGCCTCAAGCCATTTCAATTACTTGTTCACTTGAAAGGAAAGTGACCGTCTGGTCCAAGTGCTTTAGAGTATGAGGTAAACAAAGGAGATATGAAAGTGCCCTGTTTCAAGCTACTAGAAAACCACAGCTTCCTGGACTGTGTCACCACCGCTCGATGGGGGCACATGAGAACACTGCAAGATTTTGAAGATCTTTCAGAGATCACACACATTTCAGATCTCAAAATACTCCTGCAAATACAAAATAAGACCAATTTTCTGTTTCAAATGTGGAGAGAAAGTAGAAACAGGTTATAAGAACTGAGAAACTGCGACGTTCAAATTTTTCTAGGCATAAGATATCCCAGAAGAATGATATACGAACAAAAAATACTATATAAAAATGTAATACTCACTGACTATTTGAAGCAGAGAGGTGTAAAAGTAAATGCGCAAAACTAGACTTTTCATCAGATTCAAGTTACAATAAAATACCTCCTTTCTGCAAACATGCCATGTATATGGATTAATAATATATTTTTTAGTCTGAATATAGGTTTTGGGCCCAAAAGGCCTACTTTCACCGAAGAAGAAACATAGTAAAACCTTCAGATCAAGTTCAATGTGTTTTTAACACTCTAAGAAGAGAATATTGATTCCTCAGATAGTACATAAACTATATGGACAAAAGTATTGGGACACCTGACCATTACACAAACAGGACTTTAATGACACTGCATTCAAATACATAGACTTTAATATGGAGCTGGTCTCCCCTTTGCAGCTGTGCCCATTCATTCTGTAGAGCATTTCTGAGGTCAGGCACTGATGTTGGACGAGAAGGCCTGGCTCGCAATCTCCATTCCAGTTCATCCCAAAGGTGCTGGATGGGGTTGAGGTCAGGGCTCTGTGCGGCCAATCAAGTTCTTCCAAACCGAACTCATCCAGCCATGTCTTTAAGGACCTTGCTTTGTGCACTGGGGCACAGTCATGCTGGAGTAGAAAAGGTTCTTCCTCAAACTGTGTCCACAAAGTTGGAAGCATGACGTTGTCCAAAATGTCTTAGTTTGCTGAAACATTAAGATTGTCCTTCACTGGAAGTAAGCGACCTAGCACGAACCCTGAAAAACAGTCATGTCCCAATACTTTCGTACATATAGTGTAATATGTTTATGCAACTAAAGGTATACACACTGCACAGGCCACATTCTACAAAAAACACCAAGAACAAAATGGGTTCTCTCACCACCGTATACAAGACCTGAATCTATACAATGAGCTACTTTGAAGGTACTTCAGAGTATGTCAGTGGGGGAATTCAAAGCACTGTTCCTACTCATAACTCCTCTCATTACGAAGGAAAACTCAAATAAAAAAACATGATCATCCTTTTGCTTATCGTATACTGGAGAAGTAGATGCTCAAATTCTTCCACAGACAAATGAAAATACATTTAGAATCACTGATTATACAGACTAAGCTCTTGTATGAGAAAGCAGAAGTCCCCACGTAGTTTCTTTGTAGGATGCGGTGTACCTAATGTGTACGAGTTTAGTTGCACAAATTCATTGTCACTACTACTCGATGTCTTCTTCCTCTTTCAAAACTGAACTGCTACTTCGTGTGGAAATCAAGTAATGTGTGAAATACTATATCAACGCCTTTTCTACATTATCTGTCGCAAATACAGGTAGTTGTGCAGTCTTTTCTTTCTGAGCTATACATCAGTGAAAAAACTGAGTTTGATGCATAACAATAAAACCTATGACCAATTTTCTAGTGAAATTAGTTTTTATTCAGTCCAGCTATTCATGACCTACTGATATTTATATGACCAAAATGCATTCTCATAAGCACCTTGACGAGGCTCCTTGTCATCAAGCATGAATGAAAAATGTAATAGAAAAGGGACTGGTGCAAATGAGAATGCGAAAATGTATCTTGTACTAGAAAAAATCCTATTTTAAGCACAACAGGCTTCATGTATTGGGTATGCATCTCAAGATACCAGGTAGAAATCTCAGGACACTCAGAAAAACACAATTCATGTACGTTTATTTCACTTGATTGACACTGGCTGATTTCTTACATTATTTCTACATTATTACTTTAAGTACATTTTAAAAATATGTTCATTCATTTACTGTCAACTTCATGTCTTCATTTCTTTGTTCCTGGTTCACCAGTTGTCCTTCTTTGGTCCACTCTTGGTAGGCACTAACGTAATGGGAATATACCACAAGACCTGTCACTCTGGGGGTGTTCTCACTCATTCATTTGGCCATCACAGTTTGGGCCTTGTCAAGGTTTTCCTGCTTCTAACAGATCAACATCAAGGACTGATTGTTTACTTGTTGTGTAATATATTCCACCCCTTGACAGATCCCAATGTGGCAAAGAAAATCAATGCAATTCACTTCACTTGTGCGTGGTTTTAATGTTGTGGCTCATATATATGATGGACACATGATATAACTCTATTTATTAAGAATTTCAGAAACAAATTACATCACTTTTCAACATAGTCACCTTCCTTTGTGATGCAGTTTTCTCACCGTCACATGATACTCTCAGACACGCCCAATTACAACTCTTCCAGCATTCAACATTTCCAACCAATATGCATGGGAACTGGAAGCATTTTTTAATTTTTTAATAATAAATAAGCAGAAACGAGAGGCATAGTTAGTCACCAAGGTGCTCCTTGAAGAGGTGGGTCTTCAGACAACACTTAAAAACAGCGAGGGACTGCACAGATCTGATTGGAAGAGGGAGTTCGTTCCACCACTGGGGGGCCAAGACTGAGAAGAGTCTGGACGCATGTCTTCCTCTTCTTTTGAGCAACGGAGGTTCCAGGCGAGCAGTGCTTGATGGCCTGAGAGGAAGAGAAGTGACATGCTGTTTGATCAATGCTGGGGGTGCAAGTCCATTCTTGGCCTTGAAAGCAAGTGTTAAGGATCTGAACTTAGTGCGGGCAGCCACAGGGAGCCAGTGAAGGTTCCTTAGTAAAGGTGCGGGACAAAACAAATGATTTTGCATATATGTATGAGGGGTGTAATAACTACCTAGCCTGTGATCTGCCCCACCCGCCGTAACCTGCTACCACTGCTAAAAATAACAGAAGTCATTTTTTCTTTCACAACAACACAAATAGAGCAAGCTTTATATTTGGTAAACAACACACATTACATTTGTTTCATTGTCCTCCAACTGCATGCATCATGTGACCATCTTGGTCCAATCACACAGTAGCTGATCGCGCCTGCAGTAAAGTCACTATAGTTTGATGGTTAATAACCCTGAGATTGCAGACACCTCAAGCACATTAACGTCAGCAGTGTATAGTGGAGCATAAAGATGGCAACCGTATCATAGACAGTTTGCTGTTCACACAATCTGAAGTGCAGGCGACATTTCAAATATGCAGCACAACTCAGAAGACATCATCCCGAAACTGGTGTTAGAAGCGAAAGAAACCTCAGCAGTGTCTTGACAGTGTCTTTAGGATGAAACTAGAAGTTAATTGGACCGTGCTGAAACCCTTAACAAAACAACAGATTCAGGCATTTGCTCCGTGTGCTGGAACAGCCGAGCCGACCGATTTTCAGCCTAAATGTGTTGCCTAAAGGCTAAACTGCTGGAGGATTTGCAAAATGCTAAATTCATTACTTTAAGGGTGGACCTCCTGTGCAACAATGTGCTGCATATTTGCAAACCCGTTCTGCGGACACATGCTGAGTATTAAAGTCACACAAGTGACCATTTATTAGAAATAGTGCTGGAAGTTTTCCACAGCGGAGTGGACATGTTATGTACCTGTACAACAGACAATGGTTTAAACAGCCATGTTCATCTGCCAGGTTCTTTAGTGTACTTATCATTCCAACTTAATATATTCCCTTTTTTTCTTAATCAACCAAAAGAGAGAGAGAGAGAGAGTTAGGAACCGAACTGTGGATTTGAAGAACTGTTACACCCCTAATGTATATATCCAGATATATACCCTACAAGCTACTATCTATCATGCAAGACAGAGGCCACCGCCAATGCAAACACCCTGTCCACAAATCCCTTTTACCACCTCCAGCTATAAACTGCAGAGAGCTGGCAGGCAGAAAAGTTATGCCACATTGTAGGTCCCTGATAAATAGTCGATCCTCACTCCAAAGTCGTGCCACTGCTCAACTTGAGTGGTTCCGTTGACAGTAACGAGAAACAACGGCTGATATAGTACCTTGGAGATTAATGAAATGACGTCAGGTTGACGGGAGCAGTAATTTCGAAGTGCTGGGCCCTCCGTGGGGAGATAGATGGGTAGTTTCCGCAAGGCTGCAGTCAAGCCAAGCCTTTTTTTATCCTCTGAGATCAATCACAGAGATATGGTGGCTTAGTTTAGCAGAGGGAAATCGTTATGGGTCTGAGTTGTAATGGCTCTTGTCGCGAGACATACACCATTGCGTGCACAGGGAGTTGGACACAGACTTAAAGAAATATTTCAAGTGCTTTCTCTCTGTGTGCTGCATCTGTGGAATATGGTTGATTATCATAGACGGTCATTTTAGTACGTTTCAGTGCATAGAAAACGTACCCATTTGAAACTCATTTATGATAGATACAGTAACTTTTTATGCCAAACATACAGTTTAATGGAATACATTTTAATGGGCTCTTAAGTCAAAGGTGTTTGCAAGTTAAGCTTTAAAGCTATAGAGTGAATTATTTCAGAAACAGAACTTGTTTTCCTTGAAGAATTTCAGATATTTAATTTTTTTTTTTTTTAAGTTATATGACCCTTCATAAGGACAACTCTAATAAGAATTTCTCATGTCTGCCCCAGCCTAGTAATAGAAATTTGCAATGTCTAATCATAAAATAAGACAAAAATGCAGACAAAAAAAATCAGAGCAGGGAGGTGATATTGCAGGAAACTAGACAGTAACATCTCTGACATAATCGCCCTGTTGTGTTTGCTCTATAGCTAGTGATGAGCAGATTTAGCTTGCTAGGGTTTTTCTCTGCTAACTAGCTAACTAACCACCCGTCTAAAGACAAGGTATATGATCCATGTCTGCTGCCATTTCTCCTTTGTGTATCACTATTTTCAGGGCTCATTTTTCTCAGTTTGATTAATCAGAGCAGAAATAAACAGGACATACATTAAGTATTGCTGCAGTATTGATGGTTGTTGCGAATTCAGGTCCACTGCTTGCTAGCAGCTCAACACAGAGCCACAACATTTTACACACAGAAGACAACAGTATCCTGGCTAATTTGATAAGTTTTCATCTGAGTTAAACAAGTTTTTTTTGTTGATTATTTTCATTTAATTTAATATCTCAGTCACTGTCCAAATTACCTGCAAAAGAACCTACAGTTGTTATTGCTGAATTCTCACAGGCAATACTCAGCTTGACAAAAGCAATAGTACATTTTGTGAAAGATCAAACTTTGAGATGGTATTTGGACTTCTCTGGCACAAAACAATTCTCTTACCAAATGCCACTTATCCAGTTAAACCGTGAAAAATTACCCAAAGGAAAACACATCTCTCCATGCACACTGGATGTTTTCCCATTCACAACATGTTCCTGGTCCTCTTAAAGAAAACTTCCCAGATTGACAGATTAGGCAGTTCCAAGCTATGCTGAAAGCAAGTCACTCATTTTCCCCATTACCGTTAGCAGACCCCCTCATGAAAACACAAACACCATTGATTTCTTCTTCTGGGGCCCAACTTCAGCCTCAATGGATTTTCCGCTTCTCAAGGTCTAAAGACATTCTTCCTCATCCTTCCTCATAATTTGCCACTGTGGTGCTCCAAGTCTGGCAAAAAACCCCAAACAAAAACAAAAACAGGCAATCTTCAACTTCCTGTGTGAACGCACTGCTCAAAATAAACTTCCTGTCCATTTAGTGTCAAAGTTGACTTATGACCCATTTTTCAAACATAAAGCATCATTCAGAGAATGAAAATCACATTGCTGACACATTTTTACTAACGCCTGTTGCCATCATCAATATGTCTTCACACATGGTACAGCTGGGACTCAACCTTCAAACCTGAGTCTAATAAGTTCCATTTTTACTGGACATGTGGAGGTCATAAATATACATACGACAGCAGCCAGTCATTGCCAGAGTTTCCAAGAAAATGCAGCAACAGCTGTTTAGGAGTTCTTTGTAAAACATTTTGTTTCAGCAAAAGGATTAGAGAGAAGAAACATGAAAAAACTACAGTAGCAGCAGAGTCTTGTTTACATTTCCTGCTTATATAATCCACAATCCATGTAGAACTGTATGCCAGCATTTGTCTAAATTTGTGATGAATTTTCATTAAATCAGGAGTTACGATTTTAGTAACTGAATAAAAGCTTTTTTATAATTCAGGTGTTCTTTACATTTATACATTTAACTTCGTTTGGTTGATCATTTACTGCAGAATGTAACAATCCTTGCTCGTTATTTCAACATGAATGATACAATCTGGTGGATGCGTGAAGCAGCTCTTTGAGCTAAATGTCCCAGCAGTATCTACTGAACCAGTGATCTAATGATGTGATGCAAAGCATCACTGATAGCACACTGACAGCACTCAATGGTGGCAAGTGCTGCCATGAGGCTTGCAAAAGCTCACAATAGCTTATAGAATGGATTAGAGACAGCTCGGGGAAATGCACAAATCGCTTTGGGGGACTTAATGGACCATATGTACCTGGAAGCTGGAGCTTTAGGTTGAGCTAAAGCTCAATGCAATTTCTCTGTTCACTGAGGGGGGAAATTAAGTTGTAATGAGTTGGGCCCAATCAAAATGGCATATAACTCTAAGCTTTACTGTAAATATACAGTCTGTGTAATATAAAGAAATGGAAAATAATAATAATAATTTTCGGGATGTCTTTTGGAATGGATAAATTTGTGGTTGTCTTCAAAGAAGTTTAAATAGTAGCCCTCAACGAATGGTCTCTTTTCCAGAGAACGGTACACTGTAGGGCCAAATGGTTTGAAGCATGGAGAGGAGCCATTGTAATGGTATTTCCACACAGAGATACAGTAGATACAGAACACTTACTATCCATCCTCAGTGTAGTTTCCTTGACATGGTTTACAGGACCATTGGGTGGGATGCGTTAATTATTCTCTGATTGATTTCTGTAAGCTGAAAGTGAACATGCTCTGTGGTGTGTAGCTGATAGCCATTGGACACTGGTCTATGCAATTTTCCGGTGGTATATCCCGGTCCTGATTTAGCTATAAGTCAGCACCAGCAAGGAAGAGCACAGCGCAGTCATGGGATCATGGGATCTTTGGCTCTAGAGTGGAAAAGAAGCCATATAGGCTACACCAAAGTACTTCATTCTGTATTATTTTATCTGCAACTGAAAATGAAAGTTTTTTTAAAAAGCAGCCATCATGTCATGTAGTAGTCTTTTTGGGCCAGAAACAACAGCAGGAAAATTACAGCCACAAAAACAGATTTCTGAGGAATCTTTGGAGACAGGAAGGGCAGTAAACATGAACAAATGAGCTCTTGTGTGGTAATGGAACCTCTTTCCCGTCAATGATATTCCAAATAATGGTTCCAGTGGGGATATACCCATTTTGCCACCTCCCAGGTGCCGATGGCAGTCGAAGATAAAGCACCTTAAGAAAAGCCCTTGCCTTTGGCAGGTCTGCACCCACTGCTGCACGCTCTTTTTATATTCATACGTTTCACAGATTTGTCAGTTAACAGCTTAATCTCTGTCAGGACTTATTTACAGCGAACATAATGAGGCTAATAGCTAAGATGTGTTTATTTTCGTTTAAAAAATAAACCTAAGCAAGATGATTAAGGAGTGAAAGCAAAGCTTCTTCTTTACATCTGTTCTGGTCATAACCACACGAAATATTCCGAGCCTCGTGTCAACCTTCAAATTTGTTTTTTGTGCCTGTTTTTAACGCCCGTATCTTTTGGAGAGCCGCATTCCGACATGACTTCGAAATGCCAGTGCTTGATAGAGATGGGATTTAAATTGCCTAGGTGTCTGTGTGATCGCATGTGAATGCTTGTGCGTGCGTGTCTCTTTCCCTCCACTGGTGTTCAGTACATGTCTACCGGTTTTTAATTCAACGCATGTGTGAATCTGACAGACTCAGCCTAACACACGCACGTCTGTCTATTTTTTTTTTTTCATTGTGGAGAGATTCTTCATTCAGATCCAGCTAATTCATTCCACAGATACAACCTTAATTCCGAAGCCTGCCAAGGTTAAATCACAGTGCAGCTCAGAAAGCAGCGATGAAAGAGCAGGCCTGAAAACCTTTTGCCCTCAACAAGTTACAAGTTAAACCAATTTTTTTGCGGTCTGAATCACCATTTGACTGAAGGACTTAGGACTCGGAGTTTAGACTTCCACCATCTAGTCCAAAATATTGTACATGTGACTAAGTTGGTCATAAATTTGTCCAGAGACCTTGTAGTATTCCAAAGTCTATCTTAATAACATGATGGAGTTCTACAGCTTTGAACTTCACCAATGAATTTGCTGGGGGATGGGTTTTTCTTTTGGGTGGGCTGAGGTTTTAAGTAGACTCAAAATGTACTTCAGTTAAAAATGTGTGACATTAGAACATGCACAGAGAGGCACCAGAAGTGCAAGACAGCTGGGGATTGTGAGTGCAATCACAATGTTACGCAATGGCGGTAGAAGCTGCTGACTGAGAGCGCATTTTCGACTGCGGCTTTTCTTCTACTTTTCAAACCCTCCGCTGGGAACGGCATGAGTGCCACACACAAACACTGACACACACGCACTCACACAAACACAAAATCAGAAATAGACCCTCAGTTTCTCATTTTATCTGGGGGAAGGAAGATAAAAAGTGGGAGTACGACTGTTATGAATTATAATGACTAGTCCAACACACACGCCATATCGCTTGTTGGTGTAGAGCGGGGTTCTGATAGAACTGTATCTGCTTTGTGATTGTATGTGCAGTCTGTAGGTGTTGGGACACTATTTATGTTGTTTTGGCTCTACTCCAGCACATGGGGATTAAAATGGAACAATGTCAACAAGGTTAAAGAGCCGAGCATATTACATCTAGCTTCAATGAGCCATTTATACAGTGTCTGTTCTATCTTAAGGGACTGAAAATGGCTGGACATTTTTTAATAATATTATTGAGTCACATGCTTCACAATAAGCTTTACTCATCAAATGGCTTTTTAAATCCTGCTTTACTGAGGAACTGACTCTTAAAATATACGAATGTATTCAGCAAACAGCAATTTAGCTCTACCTATCAATAGTGAAGTTCCATTTTTTTTTTGTCTTGACTGCTTTTTGAATGAGGCACAATGCAGCACAGCCAGTCTTTTTCAGTTTATCCACCTTAAAGGTAAGGTAAAACAAACAGCCTGTTTAATTCTGTAAAATTAACAATTTGATTCTATATGATAAATAAATAAAGAGAGGTTGCATTTTTACATGACCATTTTTTGGGGAATAAAACCATGCAAATGTCATAAGTTTACCTTGTATGGGGACAAATGTATGATATAGGCCCTTTAAGTCATGCTATGATTTTCATTATAATGTCTTCAGTGGCAAAAACAGTGCTTAAGCTAAAAATGATTCTTTTTGGATTACAGTTTTGTATTTTGGCAGTAGACCATGTTGATTACCTGTAAAATGTGAGAACGTGGTATTCCTCAGTTGCTCTTCTAGCACAGACTGTTGAGAGGAAGGGTTGAAGCAGACAGGATGTAAATCCAAAACTGTTTAATACAAAACGAGAAACAAAAGCACAAACATAAACAAGGGAGCTTGTCTATTAATAAGCATTGACAGACTCAAGCATGGTAGGCTCTAAACACCAATATGGTAACAGAGGTAGGTAGCAGAACACCAAGAGATCAGGATTATAAGACATTTACAAAGACAAGCATTAAGTGTTCTCCAAAACATCTACAAACACAGACTGTAACACATACTCACATGGAATACAAACACATAAACAAATGCATCTGGAGCATGAAAACAACAACATAGACAAGAAAATGTGAAAAAGACAAAAGAACATTGCAAATAGCCAAGAAACTGTAAAAGATAGGACAAACGTCACCATGATATCATGATTAAAACTGCTCCCTTAAGTTGATGTTGTTGTTTTTACATTATTTAAAAAAAAAGATACCTGCTGCTTCCTTTGTGTTACTTTAAGGACATTTTGAAATTCAAACTATTTAGAAATTTAACTCTTTCATTTATAGCCATTCATATGAAAATGAAATTCAATAAAACTGTCATGTTTGGACTGCAGGCCATGACTGAACTTTGTAACCAGTAGACATCCTCGAGTGCTTGACATCATATCTTAGGTATTTTTTCTTTTATAAACACATGGCTATGGTGAGAAAGAACGGCAATAAAGTTTGACCTGATTTGAGCTTTCCTGGTCATGCACTGCCAAGACTGTAATGGGGTGGATTTCAGTTTGTTCTTGTTTCAGGAGCCTGTTGCCCTCAGCTGAGTCTTCAGCAAGCAATATGCATGTTCAAACGGGGTTCAGGTAGGGTGATGGGCTCAGCCAATTATTTTCCTCTTTTCGACATTGACCTTAAAAAGTTGCTTTAGTGTTATATTTTGTACAACTGTCCTGCTGCAAAGAAGTCCCGTCAACAGAGTTTTGAGACATTTTGAGACATTTCAGCAGTTCACATGCTTTTTTTCACCTCCAAGTGTTGCAGTTCCACCTTCAGTGAAGACCAGTGAATCTGTTCTACTGGCAGTGCTACAGCCCCATGAGCAAATGAGGCAGTGTGTTATGGATCAAGAGCTCAAGAGCAGCTGATTTTTTCTTCTTTTATTCCTCCCAGAGAGACTTATTTTCATGACCTGTCTTTGGCCCTCATGCTGAGAGACAACAACAGCAACTCCAGCTGCAGACGCCACATCTAAAACCAGCCCTAGACCTTCTGAAAGCTCTTGAGCGTGTAAACTAATGATGCAACTTTCTGCATCTGACCAAGAACTACTGTCTTCCAGATAACATTTTCATCTAAAGAAATGGGAGAACAATGTCTAAAAAGCACCTCGCCCAGTGTGGTTACCCCCACATTATTGATGACATTCTGCTTTTGAATTTAATAGTAGTTGTTTCACCCTTGCTGTAGTACACTAACATACTAATAGTGCATAAGGTGGCTGGAGCTATGTCTTCATTTAAGTTGCTGCATTTTTGAAAATACTGTTAGAGAATGAGTTGTAAATTGTCTGAAATACACTGAAAAGACATTTTATTGCAGTGTTTCCAAAACTCTTTAATGAGTTTTTAACTAACTAAAGGGGGCGTTAACTGTTGTCGGTTTCTTGTAAATCCAATTATAAGCCAAAACAACAAAACTCTCTCACTGCCAATAAAGTATGAAGTAAAATATAGAAAAAAGTGTCAGGGTCAAAACCTTGTAACTCTATTTTTACATGCTTTAAAAACATTTAGATTGTGTAAATGCTTTATTATGAATAGCATGAACAAAAAGAAATGCTTTAAGATTACTTAGAAAAAATCTCATTACACTGTGGAATCCATGTATGATGTCGGTAAAGAGTTTAGGGACATGTTGCCTTCTTTTGAAATGTTAAGTGTTACGCTGCAATTACATAATAATATTTTTCTAGTGGTCATGTTAGTATAATGCTACGTACTAATACTTTAAGTATGTTGCAACACTGAAAATCAACGTGTCTTCCTTTGTATGAGCAGGTTTTGTGTGAATAATGACTTGATACTAACTTTTTCCAAACTACAATAAAAAATATATGTTGTTTGAAATGCGATGAGCGCAGACATCACAACAATGGGGTCGAATCAATGTTGCTATGGCATTTTCTCCAAGCATGTACCGTCATAAATGTACGACGTTTTCCTGAATTGGCACTGCTGTCTAAGCATTGGCCCTATCTTGAATCCGACAATACAATAGCTATTCATTACAATTATTCCAAAATAGTACATCCGCCCCCGCTCTCTCTGGGTGGGTTGCTGGCGTCTGTTTTCTGATGTAACAGAACTAACATCCTCCCACAGAGCTGTTTAATTATGTTGCTTTTGCACAAAAGATGTGATGACACTTAATTTAATTAAAAAAATGGTTTGTCTTTAATGTGTTAAACAGCAAAATGAAAAAGAAAACATATTTGTGAAAAATATATTGAAATATTTTTATGTCCCCAAACTTGTAGTGGAGTTTTATGAGTGTATTTGAATGAGATCCACACAAAAGCACGCGTCTTAGTTACGATGTACATTTTTCTGTTTATTACGTAGGCCCTGTATTCTGAAGCAAACAGTCCACTGCTTTCACTTAATGAGAAAAAAACAAGGACCTGTCTGAATTTACTTTTTAATCTCACTTAAGGAAGAGTTTAAAATTTTGTGTACAATATATATTTGCTAGCATGATAGTTACACATTACAGTGCTTAAGTATTATTTTTGGAATATTTGTCCTTTACCTGAGTACTGAAATTGAAAGTTTCTCGCGTTCCCCAATTCAGTTTGTTACTTAGATCTTCAAATTGCTTGTTTCAAACCTCAGAAGACCAGTAGATTTCTCTCATTTTCTTTTTTTCCTCTTTTGACATAGAACAGACTTGTCCCTTTGAATTAATTTTTTTAAATGATTAAAATATTCAACCAAGTTTCTTTTTTTATATATATATTTATCTATATTTTTGAGAGGATCTACTACTAAAGCCATGGTGCCAGATATAACAGCACCTTCAGAGTCTATCCCTCGATGGGTCCAAGCTGTTTTGGTGGTTTTAAAAGGGCAAAGGGAGCATTTGGATGACGCAACTTACAATCATTAGTTGCAGTGACAGTCCCCCTGGAGCAACGGAGGGTCAGGTGTCTTGCTCAAGGACACAATGGTAGAAAGAAGGGGTGGTTTGAACTTTTTTGGCAATTTTGTGGTCATCTGGTTAACAGGCAAGTGTTTTCACTGAGCAACTACCACGCCACCAGTTTTAGAGGGGCAAACAGAATTTTAGTTTAATATTGTGGGTGCTCTGTGTACTTTTTTCTGACAACGTCAGAAATCTCAACATCTCGGCCCCCAACCCAATGAACTTTCGGCCTAATGCAGAATTGTTGCTGTCCAAAAATAATCTCATGCTACCTTCTGTGGAAAACAAAATCATTCTCTAGAACCACTTAAGGGAAATGGCATGGGGGAAAAAAATGTTTCTTGATCATTCAAATTTGATAAGATTTGATGGTTCTATCAGTTTCATCGAACATTCCTGCACAATAACATAGCATACATTAAACAACAAAGGACTGGGTTGAAATGAATGCTGCATGTTTTATTATTATATTGATAATACTTTTATAAATATGATGTTCCCATAAACCAAGCAGGAAGTCTGCTGGGAATAGTTTGTTTACTGTATTAAAATCAGAGCGAAAGCAACGTCGCAGTCAAAACCATATCAAGCTCCATTGGCTATGAAAAAGCACAGATGGATGATGTGTCCTTGACCTTCCTTATATTACTGCCATTTGGATGATATTTACAAAGTTTAAGGTCAACTCTGTGGAGGTTTCATTTAAGGAAACTGACCCCAGAGTACTGAGGGGACTTTTTTTTTGCTTGGATTGGCTCAAAATGCTGCTGGTAATGGGAAGTCTTTGTTAACAATAGAAAATAAACAAAAAACGACAAACCGGCTGTCACACACAGTAGAAAGAAGAACATCTAGAGGCTGTTGCAAGAATTCAGAGTTTAATTTAGTTTAGGTTGCAGTCTTCCAGACTTCACTGACTCTCTCTCACTCTCTCTGTTTTGCACACACACACACACACACACACACACACACACACACACACTCACACACACCACAAACTATTTAATGGGCCACAAAATGTTAATTTAGCCATACTGGCAGACATAGCTTGTAAAGCCATAAGGCAAACAGCACAGTTGCCTCTCAGTTCAGAAAAGGATCGGCTCTGGGCTTGCTTTTAAATGCTCTATTAGTGGCGTTACAGTAAATGTGGATGAAGCTGATTTAATACTTATTCCTTGCCCCAGGCTCCTCATATTTTGCTAATGTGTCCACATGTATGAATGCTCGAGCATGAACACCGTGCAGCATTTTAGCTCAAGTTAAGGCGCGTGTGTGTGTGCTCGCGTCCTCAGTTCCTTGTTTTTGCTGCACGCGGCCCAACTTTCCAGTAATACTTCAATTCATCGAATGCCAGGCCATTCCTCCAGCGTACAGTCCAGGGGACAGGGTGAACTCAAACCAGATGGGCTCACCACAGAGCTACATCCATTAAACACATCCTCGATCAGCCACAAAGAGAGAGAGAGAGAGAGACAAAGAGAGAGAGAGGGAGAAAAGAGGAGCGGAGAGAAAGCGAGGAGGTCCGTTATTTTTCCATTAATGCCCTCAAATTGCGGTTGTTCCCCAAAAGCACTTCATGCCGAACTAAAACCAGGTGGGATCACAATATCTACAGCATTATGGGTGGAACAAATTCAGGTCAGCCTGAAACATCACATGCTTAATGTTAGTCTACTGGACGTCTGAACTCTGGTTTGCTAAGGCATGTAGGTATGTGACATTTGGTCTGTGTTCGAAACATTTGTGGTTTAATGGTTTGTCAGGGTGTCCAAAAGCCTAGTGAAATATCTTCAACGTATCGTTTCAGCATTATTTTAAGGCCTTCAGGGAGCAAAGTACCTACTACCGTAACACCTGCTTTTAGGGATAGATTTTCATGAAAGCTCATTTCTTGGCTAGGAGTGGCTGTACTGTTTGATAAAACGTGTGCAAAAGTGATCTCTCAGCCAGCCTAGTGGCCTGGTGGTTAAGGAGTTGCCCCTGCAATCAGAGGGTCATGGGCTTGAATCCCAGGATTGCTAGTGACCGCACTGTGGTAACTTTGAGGAAGGTGTTGTCCCCAAGACCATTACACTGAAGCTCAGAATAAAAAACATATTCTAACGAGACAAAATCCATTATTCTGACATTAGCACTATTATCTCTTTGGTTGCTGGTGTGATGGTGGTTAGAGAGTTGTCCCTGTGATCAGAAGGTCATGGGTTTAAATCTCAGGACTGCCAGTGGCACCACTGAGGGACCCTTGGGCAGGGTAATGTCCCCACACACTGCTCCCTACACTCCCCCCGTTGCCGTCTGCCCACTGCTTCACTTGGTGAGTGGGTTAAATGCAGAGAAAGAATTTCACACTGTGTGCTGTGGTGTGGTGTGTTCACGCGTGACTATAAGGGACACTTTTTTATTTTTCTAAGCCATATTTTCCATCATAATTCTTTTGCTTTTTGATACACGGTGCATGTTACAAGCACGAGTCTGTTTACCATCTACTACAGCAGACTGCAGATTCTATCAAATCATCAGACCGAAAGCTTAGAGTTCTCCCCCATGATGACGTCTTGCGCTCCTTCACCTGACTGGGGGGGGGGAGGGTCGTCTCAGTGAGAACACCCTTTCTGTCTTCCAAGTAAATGTTGGAGACAATTTTAGGAACCTTCCAGACATCCTTTTGTAAACGATAAGCCTTTGGGGGAATGCTGTGTTTATCCCAAGGTTAAGTATGTACAATACAAATAGAAAGAAAAACACACTTTTTGACCCAAGCACCAAAGAGGACAAGACACTTCCAAACAAAGTGACTCGATTCCCTCTCTTCCTCTGATGCTGCTCCCTGGGGAGCCATTGAACATGACGACCTTCAGAGGTGGACGTAGTGGCTGTTCAAGGGTATATTTAGATAAACGCCTCAAGTGTGGCTCTGCGTCAGAGGTTTTTTTTTGGGGTGGGGGGGGTCATTTATGCATTGTGGTGACTCATGTTCTCAAAAATTCAAAGGTCAAAAGCAGTAAGTGTAGTGGAAGTTGCTGTTAGCAGAAAATATAGGAAAGCATGCTGCAATTTGACATGAATTATTCTTCAGTCGCAGCTCAGTGAAACGAGTGGAAACGTTCTGCCAAAAGTACAGATTCAAACTTTAAATCAGTGCCATATAATTTGAGGAATGATTATTCTTTTGTGGATTATCTTGATTTGCAGAAATGATAAACATGATTTATTTTAGACTTTTGTGAGTTTGTAACAAATGATCAAAAAAGTAAAACGTACAAAAAGCACAAAAGCGAGTTTACCTTGACTAAACATTTGCATTACATCATTATGTAATTATTATGTGGTTTGTTTTTTTTTTATACAAATAACAATCATGAATGGTATGACATAACAATAGTACTAACAATAACAATAAAAGCAGTTTTGGAACTGGCAAGAACATAACCAGATCTGCCTCCAATTTCAAATGACTCATAGAAATGAATGAAAATAGTGCTGGTTTCTGAGAGACAACACCTGGTGGGCAGAGGGGGTGCCCTGGTTGACTAAACCTCCCCTAAATGGATCCATGGTCAGTTGTTTTTTGCTGTATTTATGATGTCCTGGCTGCCTGCAACAAGACAAAAGAGAGTCAGGAGACGCTCAGTGGTTGAATGTCCACCACTGTGTCCTAAAGTAACTAAACATTCATAAACACTGCTCCAGTTTCACAAAAGCACATCACCAAATATCAGAAGAGTGTCCTGATGAATGAGATCATGACTCATTATGTATCCTATGCTTATCAATTTCGCAAAACAATGAAACAGAAACTGTCGGCTTAGTTAAAAAGAATCACTGTTAATAAGCTTGACTGTTTGGTCGTATGCTTCGTATTACTGTTCTAATAATAACATGGCTCGCTGCACAGCCTGCATGAGGAAATTGGGTTGATAAGATTTTTGATCCCTGTGCAAACTGTGCAGTCAGGCGTGTTATCACTAGAACAGTAACACAAAACATAGGACCAGACAGCCAGGCCTTTGGTGTTTAACCTCTCAGTGGATGGGTCCTAAACAAAGTTTGTAAGTGAGATGTGTGAGTATGAAGAACCTTCAAGTTTCAATAACATTCACATAATGTAAATGTTCTTCCTTCATATTATGTTATGGCTCTTGAAATATTTAAAAGGTTTATCATACTTATTTATCCCTTTTACAAACACTGTAATTTAAATAGATACATGTTTCTTTGCTGCTCTTTGTGTTCACACTCTTTGTGAGTGTGGATGATCTGGTTACACTAAACTATCTGATGAAACTCAGCTGTGTGAAGGTTAGGTTTAGGATTACAAATTGATAATGTTAGGCTCAGATTTAGGGTTACTTTGGTAGACTCTTTTACATTCAACTTAGAGTTCATTTGCATTGAACAAATATTGTAAACGCTGCTGCAGACAGGAGAAAGGAGATGGTTAGCTTACAGATATACAGCTCTGCTCACCGCAGAACATTCTGACTGTGGCTAACTAAAGCAAGGAAACAAGTTGACATGATAATGACTCAAATCTGAGAGACTGAGGCCAAGCATCTAGTGTTGGAGGGACAAAT